>PVHY01003659.1:0-104608 GCA_004024945.1 Uropsilus gracilis | reverse complement strand
AAACTAATGAAAATGGAATTACCATTTGACCCAGCAGTCGCACTTCTGGGAATCTACCCAAAGGAGACCTCAATGTGGGTACAAAAGGACACCTGTGCTTGGATGTTTATTGCAGCACTATTTATAATTGCAAGGTCATGGAAACAACCCAAATGCCCCAGAACAGATGAGTGGATGAAAAAGATGTGGTATATATACATAATGGAGTATTACTCATCAATTAAAAATGACAAATTTGATGAATTTATGGAAACCTGGATGAACCTAGAAGAAATCATTCTAGCAGAAACAAGCCAGATAGTAAGGGACAGAAACCAAATGGTTTCACTAATATATGGTCAACCAAATGAAACTGCACAAGGGGAGAAGGGGGACCAGCTGGAGCGGGTGGAAGGGGAGGTGGTGGGTGACCCCCAGGGACTGAAATGATGTGAAATATATATAAATTAAAAAAATGTTTTTTTTAAATAAATAAATAAAAAGACAGAAAAATCTAGTGTCGTTTTCGTGAAAGTTAGCCCTGCTCTATATCTTTAAG
Organism: Uropsilus gracilis; assembly: GCA_004024945.1. Taxonomy (NCBI): domain Eukaryota; kingdom Metazoa; phylum Chordata; class Mammalia; order Eulipotyphla; family Talpidae; genus Uropsilus; species Uropsilus gracilis. The sequence goes on along the minus strand of PVHY01003659.1, from coordinate 104,070 downwards.
GATGCCTCTGTGACCCATTTATGTCTGCCAGAAACATTCAGTGGTTGTCCAGGAGAGAACCATGTGAAGACGCAGGATGAAGATGACAGCAATATTACAATATCAAAGCCAACAACTATTTTTCCATAGAAAAGTGAGTATTATTTTGTTTCTCACTTATTTCAGGTTTACTATGACCAAGGAGAAGGTGCAACTATAATCTAACTAATAATATCACCTAACACTGAAATTAAAAGGCATAAAATCTTCTTTTTCATAAATATGACAAGAAACTCATGGGCAAACCAGAGGTACAATTGACATAACACAACAAAGTTACTTACTAAATCCAGGTTACTGAGCGGTCCGATATTTTCTTTAGTTAAAAAATAGTAGACGACAAGAAACCATGTTTCTAACATGCAATATATATCCTTTGCCTTGTAGCAGCTCCTCAAAAGAAAAGAACAAGAACAAGAAAACATGTTTGGTAATAATTCTTAAGGATATCATTTTATTCATGTGGGGAAAATAGGTAATCACATCTGTTTCTCCCCCGTTGTTAATTCTTATTACCTTCTGAGAAGTTCCATAAACACAAAGTGTGTATTTTTTAATCAATATGTTCTGTAGATGGGTGCATGTTTGCATGACTCAAATACAGAGGAAACATTGTTACAATGTTGCGTATAGAACAACTTTTCAAATGGGCAATTTTCTTGTTACCAGATTTCTTCTGCAGTCCCTCTCTTCATTTCATGAGAACCCCTGTGGAACTGGAGAATTAGAACTACATGTCCAGAATTGAACTACTTTGAAATTGTAACATCAATACTGACTTGTGACTTATTGAAATCTTCATGTTAGCCATGTGGTCTGTCCATTGTGTGCCTACTGGCAAAGCTCAAACTACAGATGGATGGAGATAGCATTTCTATTAACACAGTTCCCTTTTCTTCTCTCCAGTTCACCACCTGACCTCAGGAAGAGCTTCTGCTGACCTAATCCTCCTTTACCAGAGTATAGCTTAAAAACCTCATTCAAGTTCTTATTTCACTCAAAAGTATCTCAAACTACACATTGAGATAACACTTACTTGACTTAAATTTGTTCTGCCTTCTAGTCATCTAGGGTTAAGATTCTTTCCTATGACTTCCTTTTATTCCTACTCCCAAAGCCCAAGATCACCCCTTCCAAACATCAGAAAAATCCCACTCAGCCATTCAATAGATTTCCACAGCACTTAAATATCATTCATGCAATTCTGAGTACAAAGTCTGGGGTGGGGGGTTGGGGAGAGGAATGGTCTCACCTAGTACAATAGAATAATGACTCAAGGAGGGTTAGGAGCCATTAACTACCTACATGGTGAGACATGAATTTGTCCTAGAAAACCTCTCCTACCCAAGAACATCCTACCACAGAAGCCAGGTGACAAGGTCTCGCGAGGAAGAGAAAATCTGTATAATGGAAAAAGCCTGATACTAAAGTCAGCTCTGACTGCTTTGCTTCCTAAAGTTCTTTTGTGGAACTTTGGGAAGTCATTACACTTTAAAGCCTAGTGAATTTTTCTTTTAAAAATGGAGATTATAATAACTAACTTGAAAATTGGTACAAATGTAGGTGATCTATATTAATTTTAAGAAATGTAGTATTCAGTAATCTGAGGGTGTTGTTATTATTATCCCATTCCATTAGTGAAAATCCATTTGCAAGATTCTGATTTTTGTACCCAGTATGGTTTTGATGCAAACAAAAAATCTCTTAATAAGTGATATGGGAACAAAATGGTTGGCAGTGGAAAAAAGGGGGGGGATACAGTAGCTTAAAAGGGAAATATGAATGAGAGATACCAGAAATAACATTTATTATGTTTCTCACATGGGCTCACATGTTCCTAGGAATTTTTTCCTCTAACAAAATATATGAACGCATTTATTAGTAGAATATCTTCATAATCACCTAAGGTGCAGGATATCCGCATTTTGTTCACAGGAAAAATCTTGACTCTCAGAAAACTTAATTAACTTCACAAGTTCACACAGCAGTTAAAAGCTGAGGCATTTCATACACTGAACTTCATTATTGTCCATGCTGCCTTCCAGATAGAGATCGGCATGAATTCTGACAGTTCATGTATGGTGAGTTTTCCTCATCTGTAAAATATTTAGAGTACCCTTTTACCTCAGAGTTGGAAGAGAAGAATTAAATATAGTCCATGAAAGAGAAAATTTTCACTATAAAAATACTAACCTAATATTACAAGACAAAGAAAGTTGCCAGATTTACAAGAACAGAGTCTCCTAATCTTCTGTGGTGCCTTGTGACCAAACCCACTATCCCTCTACCCTGCTTTCCCTCACATCCCTGTCATCCCTTTACCTCACGTGGCTAACAGTTCACTGAACAAATCTACTTTAACTACCGACTACAATCTAGAGAATTACTTAGAGCTGTAGGTTCACCTTCAGTGAACTCACCTTCAATCCACTCATGAAGGGGAACAGAGAACTACAAATTGCAACTCAAAATGTCAAGAGACATAAAGAGGTACCAGTGAGGCTTTGTGAGAACACAGTTATGGCAGGATCTCTGCCAGAGGAAATGCAGGCACCTCTCACAAAGGCAGAGCTGTGTGAGTGTCATCATCAGTCATCAAAGGAAGGTGAAGTATTTACCCCATAGGGTAAAAAAGGACATTAGTGAATTAAAATAAGAGCATTTCTTTTTTAAAGAGTCACTTCACCCTTGGAAAGAAATATTCTCAATATCCTGGTGATTAGCTAGAGAAGTGATCACTTTTGGAAAGGCCTGAAAACTAGGATCCAAGTGTTCCAAGTGTAAAACCAACCAAATGGATGGTTTTACAAGTGTGTGTTGTTAGGAGTTGTGCATGTTAGCAAAAGAAGTGATGATGAGAGAATGTGTCTTGAGTGGTATCAATAAATGTCTATGTTAGGTTAGCAGTGAAGGAAGAATTTCTGAAATGATGACTCAAAGATGTCCTATATATGGAACCAGGGCACAGGTTGACCTGAAGTGAGAGATAATCTGAGTTGGTCCCAGCATCACCCATGAGCCTTATAAACAGAAAACTTTCTTCAGCTGGTGGTAGAATCAGCGGAGAGCTTGAAATATGAGCAGGCCTCATTGCATCCTTGCTGCTTGAAGGTACCAGGTGAAGAGAGTGAGCAAAGACTTGTCCCAACTGAAGCCAGTTAGAAAACAAGGCTCACCGAAATGCCAACATAAAGACCAGGGTTTTTTTTCCATTGAATTATTTTTATTGAGGTAATGTCAGCTTACAACTCTGTATGTGATTTAGCGGTACTGGGTTCACACGTCTGCAGACATCATTCCACGCCCACCACCAAAATATCAGTAATCCTCCAGAGTCCTTCTGGTCTTCTCCCACAGTTGCTCCCCTTTACCTCCCTCTGCATATCTAGGTTCTGGAACAGTCTGAGCAGACTTCCTCCAGGCCTGCAGGAGAGCCCAGCCAGGCTGACACCTAGTGTTTTGCCATGTGAGGTCTGAGCAGAGAACCCACTCAACCCTACCCATATAAACCATGAGATAATAAGTGTAGTGTAAATTTGTGGCAATTTTTTCATTGAGCAATAGAAAACTAAAAATACATATACTTAGTATCTTCAAAGCTTTATGAAAAGGAAATATTTAATGATTCGGGCACTTTGAGTGATTTTTAGAGAGCTCTCTCAAATTACCTAAAGCTATTCCACATTTATTGACTGGAGGGAGAGGGGTGGGAGGTGCATAATCTTTTCAGAGTGATTAGCAATAAAAAAATCTTAAAGTTCTACAAAAGCAAATACTTATGCTAAGGAAAATAGAGTGAAGCTTTTGATTTTCTCTTTTGATTTACTCTGGTCTAGTTCTTAATCTCTGAAGTTTGGTCAGCAGGATTTTTCCTCTCCCAGAAAAGAGCATGTGATTCAGTGTCTGGGAACCTAAGACTCTCTGGTCCAGCATCACTATAGGGTAAATGAGTTGTCAGGGTTTTTCATACCCTTCTGCCGTTAGCCCCCAGTCACCAGAAACAGTGATATTGTACCCTCCCATGATTGTGCACACTTGGTCCAATGGGTGTGCACATGTGTGAGTGGGTGGACAAAGCTGGGCCGGGGATGAGAGGATAAAAGACCCTACGGAGGAGAAAGTTGGGTGAAATGCAGGAGGGACTCAAGGAGACACTCTAGTGATGCTGTTCTTTGCTGGCTGTTTCCTCCTCATCACCATTAAAACTCATTAGAAATCCTATTAAGATAAAGCCAAGGGCTCTGACATTCTTCTTCAGCTGCTAGAACTGATCATGAACTTATTTGGATTGGGATGGTAGTGATGAATCACTCATTCTTCTCCACTTGCATGGAAATAGAAAGTTAAAAGTGTGTTACAGGTAGAGATTCCTGGTTGTAGTATAAGCAATTGAATATATTTTTTCCTGCAACAATCATGAGGTTACAATGCATGGCTACCAGAAACTCAGCACAAGTCTCACCCTGAGGGTGAATGATGCCCACCTTCTTCTTTTGAAGATAGCTTAAACCAAGGAAAACAATGTTGGGTAAAAGAATCAAAATAAGCAAAGCACTAAGATGATCTCCCAAATTGTACTTTTCACAGACTTATAAAAAATTGCACTGAAAGGTGGTCACAAAGTTAGGAAAGAAGGTCAATGAGAGAGCCAGAAAGTCAGATGACATCAGACCCTAGAAGCAGTGAGGACAAGGGCCTCTGATTTTGTTTACATAGAATATTTTGGCCTTGGTATGACAGAAAAAAGTGTAGTGGGACAAGAATGGAAACATGATGAATAAGAATTTTCCAGTGGGAATCAATGCTGGCTTGACTTACTGCTCTGGTGTGGTTAGAAGTGTTCTCGTTCAAATGTATTTTGAAACTAGACCTGACTCTGCTTGCCAGTCTTTCCTCTCCCCCTGCTATTCTGGAGGCCACTGCAGCAGAGGGTAATGAGAGCTAACATTAACACGCTTTATTTTCATGCCACAGGTCTTCTCGAATCTCTTTACTCTCTGTAAATAAATAGCCTGTGCATGGTGTCACCTGCCTTCCTTCTGTGAGTCTCTTAATAAAGAGTTATCTATACTCCTCATTGGCAATTTGTTTTTCAGTGACAAGGTGACAGTTTTGGTTCATTTAACAAGCAACCAATTTCCAACCATTGAAAACCCATCTGGGGATGTTGTTCTACCGAGATAAGAAGATTGCTTTCTAATTGATCTCTTTTATAGAAAATGTGTTCCTTCCTTCTACAGAACGCTCATATCTGCTTTGGGGACCAAGGGGTTCAGCAGACTGACCTCCTTGAAGCTCAATTTGGGTGCCCACATCATTAGTGGAACGTAATGAAAGGCTAATGTCAGGTGTTCCATGTGGTCACTGAATTCATTAGCTTTTAACACAGTCCAAAGACAGAAAGTTCAACACACAGAGAATCAACTGTGCAAAATACAGTTCTGATAATTAAAATCATGAAGGCATGAAGCACTGTTCTTTATGTGGACTCTGTTTAGATGTGAGGCATAAATGTGATTTCATGACTATTTGAAGCTCATGTTTACATGAAGTGTAATGTTTTATCATTGCATTTGTTGTTCCATGAAATGCTTTATCATTTAGACACATTGAAAATAGATTAATGACAATTCATGTTTACTGATTACATAGTCTGATTTTCTTTTTTCTTTCTTAATTATTTACCTGTGCAAATATTTACTTAAAAAAATTCTAAGTAACCACTATACGTAATGGATTCAGTCAGCCAATAAGGTAAACATTAAAAATAAGGAGCCTTTTCTACTGTGTTTATGTTCTAATTAATTAAATTTCAAAATATTGCAAAAAGGGCACTCTGTCTGGCATCAGAAGATCTACCTGATGTCAACATAGCTACTTTTGTACTTTAGGCCCTAGAGTTATTTCTTCTTTCTCAGCCATGTAAGTAGAATGGGAGGAATGAGAAAATTTGGAATACAAATTGCAACTATGAACCCTCTTGACTTACTAGCTTTGCCTCAGAACAAGTAGATCCTGCTTAGTACAAGACTGTACCAGCCTCCCTGAGAAAAGAGCCCAAAATACTATTGTCTCACCAGACCCATAATCTCCCTGCCTTTGAAGTGACTCTTTACCCTCAGCTGATCCCATTGCCACTGCAGCACTTTAGACAAATACATATCTCCTATTCTCATTCATTCATTCATTCATTCATTCATATCTTCATTTTCTTTCTCTTTCCCTCCCAGGCACTAGATATGAAATTTTATTATGGGATACTCAGCCTTAGCTACTGACCTTTCAAGTTCAAACACCACATTCTTAGTCTATTTTAAGTCTCTATTGGCTCTTAACCATTCAAACCCTTACTGTAACTGACAGAGAGAGTGTTGATAACGTGAAACAAAACTATACCTCAAATACCCCTCAAATGCTGCCACACATGTGTATATGTTATATACGCAAATTGAGCTTATATGCGTAAACTGATTCCTAAAAACCCACCTATAGATAAATGCAAAGCTTAGTGAATACATATTATGCAACAGACATTTTTAGAACACTGTTAGTTAAAATACCAATTCACTTTAGACTTTAACTTGGTTATGTCTCCATTAAAAGTTTAATTACCACACTTTAACTATTTTACCCAATAGAAAGATTTTTACAAAATTACTTAACCAAAGAACATAAAGGAAGATGATAAAAATTGAAAACTCCCATTTTTCCCACTTCAAAATATATGCACTGTGCACTACTGTAACAACATTTTGCTAAATTATAAGGTAGCTCCTACTTGCTAAATTATAAGGTAGCATACTATTACATTATACCTATGTTATGGTAGACTTTCTGACCCTCAAACACATTGACTGTCTGTAATATTAATTCTAGTGGTGTTTCTTCATTAAGAATCTGTTAAGAACATGCCCTGACCTAAAACTGTATTGCTTATAAAATTATCTTTCGTAGATATTGATAGTATATGAACTTAGAGAGCCTTGCTTAAAAATCTGAGTCTATTATTCTAATTTTCCAAATGAGAAATGTCAGCTCAAGTAGCACAAAATGACCACTTGTCCAAGGTGACAGAGTTTGTTAAGTGGTAACATACACTTAACAAACTCTGTGCTACCTTTACTACATCCTAGGAGGAAATTAACTGTACAGGTACTACAACAGTACTAACTGCAATTAATGAATGCAAATAAGTAAAAATAATATTTAGCATAAGTAAGATGCCCCCTAGAAGATTGGAATTGATTAGTAACAGTGATAATAAACAGTGTTAGAATGTATACAATAGTGTGGGTGTATGGCAGTGAATCTAACAGATTTATCCATATAATACTGCTAGGTATGTAGTTAACAAAAATCTCCTAGAGAAAACGACTACAAAAATTCAACATTACCTATATTCTTTCAACTACCAATTTCACTTCCAGGAGTTTATTTTAGGTGTATATACTAATGACCAAATTCATGAATAAGAAGGTTCTTCACAACACCATTTGAGATAGAAAAATATGTAAAACTGTATATGTCTGTGAATAGAAATTAGGTCACATAAGTTATGGAACAGTCATAAAATGAAATAGTCTGTAGCTTTTTTGAGGTTAGATGTGGATATAGTAGTTAACTATTAGCAACTAATAGTAGTTGACTATTAGTAGTTAAGCTAATTAGCAACAGTTTATCTTCATACTGGGTGCAGAACTAGACTGTATTCTATTTCTAGTTGTCCTGGTGGACAGATGTGGCCATATGCAGAATCCCATAAAATGTCAAGATAGAAATGACATGTGCCCTTTGACCTTTATGCTCTTTCCATTTAATAGAGAAAAATGTTGGTAACTTGGTAACCATGTGCCAATTTACAAAGCTACTAGAGGAATGTTGGGAGGAATACTTGCCACTGATCATCTCAGCAAGAGATAAACTAATGAGCTGAGGCGCTGAGATTTCAAAACTCATCTGTCACAGCTAGCAGCTAGCAGTACCCAAACTAAAACAATAGTTACGAGATCTGCATAGCACTTAAGAGATATGCAGAAAGAGGAAAAGAAAAGGATGGAACATTACAAGAAGTATGTGTAGACACAATCTTGAAAATGTACACATAGGGAGTGAGGTAGGTGTCTCCTTTTCCCCATGTTTCCTTGAGACCATCAGGACCCAGTGACTCCTGGCCCAGAAACAAAAGCAGGATCATCCCATTCCCTACTGTATTCAGATAAAAATGGGCAATAAAATCAGGTACAACTCCAAGCGGAGACATCAGAGAAGAACCGAGCTGGATCACAAGGAATCACACTGGAGATGGCAGCATGTTTAGCTGTACAAGGTCACTAGCTTCCTCCCTTGGGATCCTGGAAACATCATGATTTGGACATGTTTAAGAGACTATTTTTCTCTCTTGGCTTCTGCACCTATTAGGTTGGCTCAGTAATAAGGATGTGAAATCTTTATTTGAAAATAAAAATATATATATACAGATAAATGTTCTATATGTACAAACAGCTTATTGAGAGTCTGAGTTAGAGTAAAATAGGAATTCACTTTTTTTTTCTGTCTTCATTGTGTCTCTTCCTATCACCCCATAACTTTCAGATTAGTGTCAGTTCATAAGAACTTGCAACAGTCATGATTCATTTTCAGATACTACAGAATTTTGTCCATGCTGAATCCAATATTTCCTTCCCATCTCTCTAGCTCTAACTATGACTTTGAATCAAGCAGTAGGGAAGGGAAGCTGAGTTCCACAGACCTTTGCTTCATTTATCAGGCTGCCCTTCTTTCTCCCTGCTACCCTGATGCTCCAGGTATCCCACCATTCTCAGAGGTGAGGTGAGAAGAAGCGAGGCCCATGTCTTTCATGTAGCTGCTATAATCTGGCCATTCCATCGACGAGCACAGCAAGAAGTCAAATGCTGAAAGAAGTTGGACTGGGTGTGCCAAGTAATCCACCACCCACAGAGCCCCCAAGGAGGCTGTGTCCCCTCCAGCTGACTTCCTGTGAGACTCCCTCATTTGCTGCCATTATCGATATACTCCAAAGCCCCCAGTGACTAGAGTTCTCTCAGCACCATGTTTAGTTGAATTGGGGCAGAGGGTAGGGGGGTAGGGCAGAAGTTTATCAAGATGATTCAAGCCTTATATTTGTTATTGGTCATTTGACTTTTGATAAAAAAAATCACACGTCTTCTCAAGCAGAGCGGTCAGTAGTGCAGGTTGGCTGTTTTCTCTCCTTATTCTGCCTTCAAGATGCTCAAGACCAGAAGCAGGTTTCTATGTCTGTTTGTGAGTTAACTATCTCTAGGGGAGATGTGAAAATCAGCTCCATACATATATTCACCAAAGGATCATAGGATTTCATGGAACTAAGTGATCCAGGTCCCTAACTAAACAAGGTGCTTTCTTGGATACACCCAGGATGGGAGTGAGACACTACTGCTTGAGGGGGTACCCTTGCGGGATATCCCTAATAATTATGAATGACTCTCTCAAGATACACATGGCTTGGCCTGAGGAGACAGTAGGTCTCCTTTATTTCCACCAAGATCGGGAATAGAAAAAAGACACCTCACTTTCCACAAGGCCCAGAGCTCTCGCCTCTTCATCAGTAAGACTATCACCTTTCAAAGTCTATTTCTTTTTTTTCCATACAATGTGAAAGTAAGGAATTGGAATTGATAGTTGCTGGACAAGTTCTTCTATATTTTAGTAATCTAGCACAGAAATTATAGCATATATCTTTAGGAACTAAATATAGATATTTTCAGATTGGAGGCTTTATTAGAAGTATAAAAATCCTAGGAAAAACAACTTAAAACCAAATGTGTATATGTGTATGGAAAAACGCTAACAATAAAATGATTTAGTGAGGGCTATCAGAATCTAAGGTGGGAAAGATACTCTTTTTTTATTGTATATCTATTTTTTCTATTGAACTATTCAATGAGGCTAGAACTACCTTTTACAAAGTTATAAAACATGTCCTTTGCTACTTATATCCAAATAAATTAAGTACTTAGGAAATCATAGACATAACTGACACTTTATGTAATAGTAAATTTTTCCAAGAAACTCAGTCTGATACTGTGGTAGTGACGGCCAATGGCCAGAGGCGTCCTACAAAATGGCAGAAAAAAAATTGTAAGAGGCCCTTGAGATTCCATCCTCCAGAAAACATGACAACAGCATTCTCCAGCCCTGCCAAATACTGTGCACAATTTCTGAAGCTAATTATTTATTGTTTCATTCCCTTCTACCAATGGCACCAGGCCACAGAACAATAGAAAAAGTGACATTCATAATTCCCTTATCTGGTGCCAATGAAGAAGTCATACCTTAAGCTATCATTAATCTTGAACAACTAATTTGATTGACTTTATAGCTAAAAATAATCTGTATTTTACTCCGATTTGGGAACATAATAAACTTTTCCTAATGAAGACTAAGAGATTCAGTTTTTTTCTCAGCTTCTTTTACATTACTGCATTATTAAGGTTTATCCTAAAATCTATGCAGAGATGTATATTCATGTGTATTTAGACTTACATTTACAAATGATATTAGTACAAAAATCACTGTCATATCTCTAATGGTGAAAGAGCACATGGTAGAAATTTTACTTCTCAAGGGAATATTCTTGACAGCCAGGTGATCCCAAGTGGCCTCAAAAGTAATTTCAAAATTTATGAGAAAAACTTTAAAATGTTACCAAATATTAAAACTTAAAATCAACCCATTTCCCTGAGGGTAGCCTTTGCAGCTAAATAGCAGGAAACACAACATAGAATGTACACACTGAAGGAAGCAGAAGAACTCACTTAATCCATAGTTGTTCACTATGAATCACTATCTGAGAAAGTTCCACACCAGAACTGGGGGTAGGGCAAAGCGGAGAACCACCCACTGGAATTCAGGGTGATGGTTGTAATTGTTTAACTGCTGAAGAAGGAACACACTGTTAACCGGCACACCCCATGTGCTTCCTCTGACCCACACAGTGGGTATTTGTCTATTGGTTGTTTGGCCAACTGAACTGACATTTACACAAAGAAGGTCCCCTAAAAAACTTGGGCTTTACCATAAGAAAAAATTGGGTGACCTTTTAGAACTCACTGCCCAACTGCACATGGATATAACAGACTAAACCAGATTAACTGTGGTCCTTGCCCTCCCTGGAATGGGACCCAACAGTCTTTGCTCACTCATCTTGCCTTCTCTCCAGCCCCTGTCAGTATCTAACTTGAAGAAGTCACAGATGAAGACTTAGTGAACTGAAGTGATAGTTTATAAAATTGTCCTGGTGTTATATAAAAACTTCTTTGGGAGTCCATAACAGCAAAAGGCAGAAATGACATCTACCATCGCCTGATGCATTTTGTTTGGTGAAATTAATATACAGAAAAGTACAAAACAGGAAGCAAAATTGCACTGCCTTGTCAGTTCATATTAGAACACATGTTAATACATCACCAAGGATGTAAAATTCTCAGTATTCAAACAAGCTGAAAGCTGTGGGAAAGTTAATATACAGTTGGATAAAAATATACTCACTTCTAACACCCCTGCTTCTGGTACTTGCCAGATTGTGTCTCCATAATATTGGAGAACTTCTTTTGTGAACAAATATCATAGAGGCAGTCAGGAAAAGACATGTTTTCAACAAAAAAAATATAATAAAGAATAAATGATATTTTCTGAAAATAAACTATATGTATAGCCCATAATGAAATAACTGCTCTGACAGGTATACATTAATAATTAAATAGGAGTCCATGTAATTTTAAGAGATGCTTACAGGCAAAGTCATTACTATATTAGACATAACTCCACTATTAAACTGAAGATATGGAATTTAGGTGCCCTGAGTACTACGGGAGGATAGCAATTGGTTGATTTCAAATATATATGTATCTATATATCAGTTATCAGGCTAGTTTCAGAGTTGGATAAATTCAGTGACTGGTTCCACTTTGCAGTATGTTTCTCTATTCAACCATTCTGTGGGTATTGAAGTTTTATACTCAGAAAACAGCCATATTCAGAAGCATTAGAAACCAAATATTTTAATGACTCTCCTTTGTACTGTTTTCAATAAGAGCTACATAGAAACATCCCTTCTACCCCCATGCTCCACACTAGATGCTGAGTCCATTCTTAACATGTCCTGGTGGCCATGACATTGTTGTCACTCAGAACCTAGGACCAAGGTTGACTACTCTCAACTCTGCCACATGATGAGCTTTTAGAAAATATCCTAACAATCAGGCCTGAGCCCAGGTACCCATAATTTGCAGAAACTCCCCATCTGATGCTAACTTGCAACAGAGAATGAAAACCAACCACTGAGTTAAGCTAATCAGGACTCACCTCCAGAGATGTGATCATATCCCAAACTGCAGAGACACTGCAGGGAAGAAAAAAAACTCTGCAGCCACCAAAATATATACAAAGACAAAAAAGAGTATCATACATCCTAAAAATCTGAGCTCAAGACTACACTAAATATAAGATTACCAAATTATATAAAGTTTACTTAACAGGATAAACAATGTTATATGAGTGTCCTTGAAAACTAATCAAGAAAGAAAAAAAAAGCAATTACATACAGACCCTCAGGAAAGTAATGGCTATCAAAAAAAAAATCACAACTGATTTGATACTGATAATGGTGAAAATACAAAGTTCATAACTGAATACATTGCCAGAAAGGCTGATGTTTTCCAGCATGATGTAGTTTTCATACAGTAGTCTCCTTTCTTCTTTCCTGTTTATTCCAGAAGTTTCACAAAATCTTTATGGTTTACACTTAACACACATACTGTTTTCTTCCCCTTTTAGAGTAAGCCATGCTCAGGATTTATATTTTAAAAAAAGTTGCAGTTTTCTATTTCCATGCTCTGCTGTTTTAGATACTAGTTTTAGATACTGGTTACTGTGAAAGAGAGAGCAAAAGGGAGAAATGGGTGGATGGGGTGCAAAAAAATCTGAAGCATATACAGAGCTTCATGGCACTAACATTCGTTATTTATGAACTCTTCAAAATTTTGCCACATTGAAACAGAAATTAGTTTGAAAATATTCAGTGTCTTCAATTTCCAGAACTTTATTCTCTCTAGATAATGAGTGAAATTAACAAACAGTGGTTACACATTAATGCAGTTCAAACTCACCCAGACTATGCTTTACAGCAAACATAAAGACAGTAAAATCAAAGTGGGTTGCAGAGTAGACATCAAAGGAAACTTACTGGGGATTAAAAAAAAAAGGTCCCTGCATATGTTAAAAGGGATAATTTTCCAAGATGATGCATAATTCTTAATGCATATCAATCTACCAGCAGGGAAATTCTGGGAAGGAAGCTGCGATTGGGACTGGTAGGAGAAATAAATGAACCAACAGTTGTTCTTGGAGACTTCAACAACACTCTCTCAGTAATGGATAGACCCAGTAGGCAGAAAATCGGTAAAGATACACTTGAACTCAATAACACCATGAATCAAGTGAATATAACTGACATCAGAAGATTACTTCATTGAAAAACACAAGATACATATTTTCCACAGGACCCCCTGAAACATTTACCAAAACAAACCACATTCCACATCATAAAGCACACCACAACTAATGTATTGAAAGCTCAGAAAACATAAGCAATATCTGTTCTCAGATCACAATGGTGTTAAATTGCAAATTATTAATAGAAAGAGAACAGGATACTTTTAAAATGCATGAAGATTGAACAACACACATTTCAACAATACTTGGGCAAGCAAATCACAAGAGTAATTTTAAAGTATCTTAAAAAAATCAAAATAAAAACACTACTTTTCAATGAGTTGCAGCAACATCAAGGAAGCATATACCTTCATTCACCTCATATACATCTCAACAAAAATATGATCATCATGTTAACTGTCACAATTGCTTTTGAGAGCCTGGAATTATAGATATATGTACTATAAAGTTTTTTAATTAAGCATCAATTCACAGATTAGAGTAGTGTTTAGAGGAGGCCTGAGATCCAGTCCCATTGCAAAGGACCTGAAATTCATCAGATATTAGGCAGAAGGACCTCCATCCCAGCTGTGGTCCTGACTCCTGAAGAACAATGACGCATACAATCACTCACAAAAGAGAGGGTCTTTGTGGAAATCTAGGTTTCCAGGGAACTCCCAATACACTATTAGATTCCAAAAACATGACTTTGGGAAAATTGGAGATGGTAAGAATAGCTTGACTTTACCTGCCTCATCCTTCTTCACCCAATGTGACAAAGCTCCTGACCGAGAGATCTCCCTCAATCTGTGATTTCTCCTGAAGGAAAAAAGTGCGTGAGTAAACCTACAGCTTCCTAGCTCTGCAGCATACTTAACCATACACTCACTCCCTCCGGGTTATTAAATCATGAGCTACATAGCTAAGGGTGGGGAAAACAAGAGCTAGAACTTTTCAGGGTCATTAAAAGAAACTCTGATTTACTCCATCAAGATGTCTGCAAACTCACTGATCTTCCACATAGTTTCTGATAACCCCCAGTGCTCCCCAAACCTCTACTCCACCTCAAAAACACATCCTTTGTCAAGCAACCTGTGCATGGTCCCAATGACAGCAGAGAGAGCAAACTTTGGCAGACAGCTAGAGAACAAACTAAGAAGTCAGACAAGAAGAGATCACAAGCTTGAAGTCTAGCACCATATTTGGAAAAACAAAATAGAGGCTGTTGGCTCCTGGCAACTATAAGATGCACAGAATAATTCCTAAGAATTATACCATAAAAGAGCATGAAGCATGGAGCAGGTGTACCTGCCAGATGTCTAAGACATGCTCAGAATATCTACCAAGGCTCACAGAAGAGCTTTCAGAGAATAAAGTGGGAAGAGGTTATAATACTTCAGATTCAAAGACAGAAATACGAAACTTGAAGAAACATGACTGTATCTGTATCTTCCAGTAGCTGACCCAAAGTTACAGAGACTTCTGATTTACCAGAGAAGGAATACAAATACCTGTGTTAAGACTCAGTAATCTACAAGAAAACATAGAAAATACTTCCATGCACTCAGGAAAATCTGAAGTAATATAATAAGAACTTTAACAAGGAGGGAAAGATCATAAGAATTTACAAACTAGTCCTGAAAATCATGCATCTAATTTTAGACATGACTAAAGTATTTTTGTGTATGTATTTGTTCATATATATTAGAACACTAAAATAAATTCTGAGTTCTAAGTGATTATTCTCTGTATGAGTCTATATGACTAAAGGAACAAATACAATGTTAAAATTGTTGCTTAAGCATCATGGATGAAAATATTTTTATTTTCCCTATAACTACTTTCTTTCCCTATGCCAAAAAAAGGTATATTATATCCATTAACAGACTGTAAGCCAATTTTCAAAAAGTCTGATTTTACAATATATTATCATGAATATGCAGGCTACTATACACTATGTTTTTCTTTTGTTATATGTGATAAACTTCATAATTTTTGGTGAATATAAGTTTTTAATCACTTAATCTAACACAGTTTTCTTGGTTCTAAGTTTGTTTACTAAATAAAATTATTTTGATTACAAATATTAGGAATTAGTATCACAGCTTTATGCTTATGCAAATGAGCAACACCTAATACATAATTTGACACAACAGTTTCCAGCAGAGTGTACTTTATAATTTTTCAGATGGTATGCCAATACAGATTTAGGAAGTGTTGGGGGTGGGGGAGTGAGAAAATTTTCTGGATAAGGATTTATGTTTATTAGTTAGAATTTTCTAATCATCGCTGAAGTAGGAGCCAATTCCAAAAAAATAAATAATACTTTAGGAAACTAAAAAGATTATCACTGTCTGGCTATTACTCATCAAATTCTTGTAAAATAAGTCAGGAAACAGCCTGACAATCAGTGTATTTTAAAAGCACTTCAAGACTCCACCTACATCAAAGCAGACTGCTTCTTTAAAAACAACTAAAAATATATTTGCTCCAAGGAAGATTCCAAACCTCCATGACACAGTCTCAGGACTTTTCCATGGGGTTCTTGTACTAAAGTTGGTGGGGAGTATGAGCAGGACAGAAGTTGCTTCCACAGGTGGAACAGGTTTGGGGTCAGTCATTCATAGTCCTATAATGGGTGCTGGGACGAGGTGACTTTCACTGTGGGAAATGTTCCTCTTGGGAACATTTGGGAAAGGTAGTACAGTCACACATGGACAAAGATGTTGTATAGGTCACTGAGAGAACTGAGTCAGCAAGGACAGGGGTCAGGTGAGTCCTGGAACCTGAGCTCTAGCCCCCTTTGTCAGAACACACAAGTTAGGTGGAATAATGATCCACCTCAAAATAGAGCAGCAAAAATATTGGGTGCAATGTTTGGGTAACTGAAGCGTGAAATGGCTGGCTGTGGACAAAGAAGAGAGCAGGCAGAGTTGAACCCCCTCACTCTTCAGGAAGCCTACCCCAACTATGTAAATTCCAGTGTCCATTCCTGCCCATGCCTAACACCAAGGTAAACAAAGAATAGAAACAAAACAGAACTCACAAGCCCCAACCACACAACAACAAGTAATGCAACACACGTAACCAGGAAGCGAAGAACATCTGAACACAAGTTGGAAAAGCAAAAACAGGAGAATAGAAGTTCTGGGGTATTTATAAAGCATACAGAGGTAAGAGTGAAATCAGGTCGAAAGAGGAAGGAGGGGCAAAAGCCCTCCAGCTTACAAGCCCCAGGTCCTTTTCACCCGCACATAGCAGTTACCACTCAAAATGCAGTTTAACATCAGGGTTTATTAACAAGGGAGTTCAACAGGGAAAACAAAATGTCCTTAGACCCACAAGTGGCATTTATATTACCCCAGTCGCCATTCTCTGACCCAAAGCACCCAAAGACACAGTCCAATGATGGTTCCTTTGCCCTCTGAACCTCAGTAGGCACTTTCGCAAAGTCCAGTCTTTCTCTGGTGTCTTCTCTTCTTCTTTTCTCCCCAGTGTTCCACACTGCTCCACTTCTCCAAGGCTCTTCAAACTTCTTCCACAATTGCTGATGCACAAATCAGCTTTCCAGATTGCTGGCCATCTCTAGGAACCAGTTTTCCATGCCACCTTGCTGCCGTGCCACACTCTCCACACTGGCCACTCTGCCAGATACCATGGCTCCTTGTCCCCTCCAACTCACTCTTCCAGGGGGCTTCTGCCTAGCCTGGTCACTCGGGCTACTCTTTACCCACCTGCCATTCTCGTCTCTCCTCTCCCAAAAGTTCTCTCTCTCTCTTTCCTCTCCCGAAAAGTTCTCTGTTCTCACCAAAAGGTCTCTGTGTTCCACTAGTCTCTGCTCCTTCTAGTCTCTGCTTCTAGTCCCAATTTTCTGTTCCAATTGCCACTTCTGGAAATTTAACTGCCACACCAAAGGGGGGGAGGGACTAACTGCCAAGGCCCAAAAGGGGAGGAGCACCTTCTTAACTGCCTGCCCCAACTGGGGCAGGGGTGGGGGGGTGGGGGGCTGGGATAGGAGCACCAAATGTTTCAAGAGGACCTAACTAAGGACTTTAGAATAACAGTATCAAACATCAAAAAGAGCCACAGGATGGTGAGTCAAAGACAGATAGGCAGGTGCAAGATTTTAACAAGAAATCCAGGGACAGAGTTCTTCACCAAAGAGATTGAAAATACAATACAAATGCAAAAGAGGTATTCAATGAAGTGAAAATAAATATAGAAAGTACAATCAACAGAATTAAACTGTGAGAAGAGAAGTTCAGAAATAGAAGACTCAAATGTAAAAATCACCCAAGAAAAAGAGAAAAAATAAGACTTAAGAAAAATGCGGAAATTCTATGAAAACAGAACTAGAAGGGGAAATAAAGGATATTGGGTATTTCAGAAGGTGAAAAGAGAGATGGGAACAGAGACCCCATTCAAAGAAACAGCAACTGAGAATTTTCCAAACCTAAGGAATAAATTAAGCATGACTATCCCGAAAGGAGAGAGAACACGTGAATTTCTCAATTCAAAATGACTTGCACCAAAATACATCATTGTTAAATTATCAGCAACCAAAGACAAATAAAAATATTTACAGGAAGTCAGAAAAAAGAAGATAATTTACAAAGGAATCTAAATTAGTCTTTTCTTGGATTTCACCCAAGTCACCTTCTAGGCAAGAAGAGAATAAAGCTCAAAATCCTAAAAGACAACAACTGCCTAACAAGAACATTCTATCCTGTGAGAGTATAGTTTGAATAAGGAGATGAAATAAAAACTTTTCCAATAAAAAGTTTTATTTTTATAAAATAAAAACAAACAGAAGCTAGTGGAGGTATCACCACCAGATCTACTCCACAACAAATGCTGAAAGGGATTTTTCTATGTGAAAAGAAAATATGAAATATGAAAAACAAAATCTAGACCAAAGGAATAATTGGAATATAAATTCAGAAGCATGAATAAGAACAGCAGGTGTCAACAGCAAAACACTAACAGGAAGGAAAAATAGGACAGAACCTGTATAGTTAAATGCCAGATTGTTGACATAGGTTCATAAAGGACATTTTTAAACATAGTAAGCTTGGTCTAACCCCCATGATAACAAATAATCAAAAATCTAGAATAGAATCATACAGAAAGAGAATGAAGAACCTGAGTCACCAAGGAAAGACATCTAAATGAAAGAATACAGAGAAACAAGCATAAAAAGAAACAACAGAAAAATAAACAAAAACCACAGAAAAATAAAAACCACAAACAAAACCAGAATGACAGTTAACAAAAAGCATTTATCAATAATCACCATAAATGTAAATGTTCTACTGTACCAATGAAAAGGAACAGAATGACAAATTGCGTCTAAAAGCTTCGTCTGTATTTTGTTTGCAAGAAATGCACTTAAAACTATAAGTCAAAAAACAAAATTAAAGTGAAAAGTTAGAGCAAGTTATTTTAAGTCAATAACAGAGAAAAAGTAGAACTGTTATTTTCATATTTGATAAACTAGACTTTCAAACAAAAATGTTAATCAGGGGCAAAGATAGACGCTCTTTAATGATCAAGGAAATAACTCAAGAATTTTTATTTATAACTACAGACAGTTATATACAGCAATTATTAACAGACCTAAGCCATCTTATTGACAAAAATGTAATTATTATTGGAGCCTTCAACACAGCAATGACATGAAGGGATAGATCCTGCAGACAGAAAATTAACAATAAAAGCCAAAAATGATCATATGAACCTATGATCATATGAAGTGTTGGATCATATGAACCTAGTGGACATTAACAGAGCTTTCCATCCCAGAAGACATGAATATACATTCTTCTCAGATTGGCACATCCAAGAATAGATCATATCATAGGACAGAAAATGTACCTCAGAAAATACATAAAAACAGAAAGTATATCTTCTTTGATCACGCTGGTTTAAAGTTAGAAATTGCCACAAAAAGAATCCTAGAATAAACCAAACAAAATGTTTGGAGACTATTAAGCAAAACACTTCTGAACAACATCTAGGTCAAAGGAAAAATTTAATAGGATCTGAAGAGTAATGAAAATGGAGAGCCAAACTACCGTACCCTAAAGGATATTTCAAAGGCTGTACTATAAGGAAGTTCAGAGCAATACAGGCCCACATAAAGATACAAGAAAGAGCTTCTATAAATAAGCTAATTACAGCTGAAAAAAAAAAAAGAGCAAATGAATCCCAACATCAGTAGAAGGAAAGAAATAAAAATTAGAGCAGAAATAAATAAAATAGAAAGTGAAAAAATGGGTGAAATCAAGAGCGGGTTCTTTGAAAAGATAAAATCAATAAACCTTTAACTAGGTGAAAAAAGAAGAGAGAAAACAGACAATCCAATCAAAAAATGGGCAAAAGGCCTAAACAAACACTTCCCTAAAGAAGACTTTCAGATGACCTACAGATGCATGAAAAGTTTTCAACATTGCTTTTATAAGAGAAGTGCAAAAAAAAAAAAACCACAATGAGCTAACACCTCACATGAGAATGGCCATATGAAAAAGAATGGAAACAAGTGTTGGCAAGGACATAGAAAAATAGGAACTCTTATCACTGTTAGTAGAAATGCAGCTCTATGGAAAGCAGTATGAAGATATCTAAAGAAAATAAAAATGGAAATCCTACATGATTCTAGTATACCTCTTCTTGGTATTTACCAAAAAAGCATGAGAGTCCAATGTGAAAAGATCATACACTCCTAGGTACATAGCAGCACTATACACAATTGCCAAGTCATGAAACCAAGCTAAGTGCCCATTGACAGATGACAGGACAAAAACATGCAATAGATACTTAATGGAATACTATGAAGCTATTTAAAATGTTGAAGTATTGTCTTTTGGGTCAAAACATATGGACCTTGTGGGACTTATGCTTAATGAAATGTTTGAAAATGAGAGGCAGATACTAGGTGATCTCATGCAATTGTGGAGTAATAATAACCATATTGTGACCAAATACAACCTAAAAAAGTACAGACTTTGTGAAATATTTACTGGTTATCAGAGGGACAGGGGCTGGGATGAGGAGAGAGAAGAGAGGATGGAGAGAAAGCAAGGGAATAAGGCATTCCCAAGAGAGGGTTGGTGGAGGGCAAGAAATAAAGGCACATGTGAGGTGCAAGCATGCAATGCCAAAGTTACATAGACAGGTAAACAATTAATGAGTTTAATTAAAATATAGATTAATAATAAAATCCCTTCAGTAGCACTATGGCTAAAAAGAGCTGTGATAGACAAAAGAATATAAGGATTGCTACTGGAGTTTACATAAAATTCCAGCTAACACTGGAACTGCTAAAACTAGAACTGTTAACTCCTCATAGATGTATCTGAAATGAACAAATGCTCAAAAGCTTTCACATATTTCTAGCATATGCTGAACTGTATGTCAAACTAATACTATGTCTTTAAATGTGCATTTCTGTCTACGTTCAGTAGTCCTTACGAATTTAAACCAAAATTACTAGAACACTGTCTCTAAGCAAAAGAATTTGAAAAAAATATCTAAAATTTGAAAACAGAAAAATATTAAAACTAATTTATTACTATCCTTTATTAAAAGCTTGCTTTATGTCAATTTTAAACAAAGATAAATGGGTTCTCCCATATTCAGCCTAATTCCTTTGACAAAATACGCAGGAAAAGAAACATTCCCCTTGTCCCAGATGGCCTTCTGGGTTGCTTAAAATATCCTTATTATTCTTGGGTCTGGTGCAAGATAGATTCATTTCTCTCATATTACTCTGAGATTTATTTTGGCAGTAAAAAGAACTATTCATTGGAACCTATAAATAAAAAATCAATAATAGGACATATACAATAACCTTAATTTGAATAATGTTATTTCAAAATAAATAACATGAAAATGCACTTCAAATCTGCAATTTTTATAATTTCACCAGCTTCCTAGATTTTTCAAACATTGTATGCCTGAAATTTTTCAAAATTTCATTTTTTAAAATCTCCTGGTCTTTTGCTCTCTTTGAATTTTCATAGAAAATGGAATATTCTTCTATCTTCATGTTCTTACCTTGATTAGAATTTGCTCAAACAAATTTGTACCACACTGAAAACAAAATTCTGCACTTTTCTGCTTTGAAAATCTCAGGCATATTTATAGTCTATTTCAGACTATAAGACAGAAGTCTTGACAACTCTTGCTAGTTGAGGAAAGGATGGAGGGAAGAAGGGGAGAGCTATAGTTATAAGCCTTTTAGATTCTTTTGGGTAAAGTCATAATGGTTTAGATTGACTTCTTCCTCTCTTCTCTCTGAAAAGGATGCCATGGGTAGCGTAAATAATTCCAGAAAAGGAGACAGGAAATAATAATAGCCAGGAGAGGGAGTCGCATCTGCTCTGATAAGATCTCTGGTAAAAATTACATATCACATACATCTCAAATTTAATCATTTTCTTACAACACAGGAGTAAATAGTATTCCCTGACAGTTAAAGGGATTAGAACTGATATGTGTCTATTAGTTTCTATGAAAAAAGACATTAAGAGTATCACCTGGGCTCTGTGATAAGGCATCCCCAATGTGGAATGCCTTTGACCTAATTGCAGACTTCAATTCACTCAGAATTCATTCCACGTTGCTACAGTGCTAGTATTAATAGTAGCAGCAACCATTATCACCCTGAAAATGGTCTATTTCAACCACATGGTGATTGGTGGCAAAAGTAAATTTTAATTTGTATTCTAGGGGCAAATCTCACAATCTCAAAGTTGTCATTGTGAAAAATAAGGTACAATTCTCCTGAACTGACCTTTTCAAGCTTCATGAAAAAGTGTCTGTTCCTGTATCCGGTCACATGGTTATTAACAAAAGATGTGCAGTGCTGATTCTAATAAATCAGAAAGTCACGACAGCCAGAAAAAGCTTTATCTCAAATTGATTCAAAAGCATATGATACATAAGAGATAGAAAATTTTGACAAACTGACAACCTATGTTGAATTATAGAGAATATTTACATTCCCTAACCTCAAAATGACAATCTCTTTGGAAGTTTCTACTTAAAGAAATAAAATAACAAGTATGAACTGGCAAAGATGAAGAACAAAATGACATTTAATAAGCCATGTCAACATATCCCTTGGGTCAGATTAAAATGTGCAGCTACAAATAATGCCTTTAAGATGTGTCTGATTTATTGCCTCATGGAATTTTCTTAAGGAAAATGAGTCCAATGATCTCTTTCTCTGATATTATATTTTCATTGATGAACAAAAAAATCAATATTAATTGAATTAAAAAAATAGTATTTCCCCCTAGGAAACCAAGACTTTTTTTTATACAGCTCAGATAACAGCTCCTAATAGAAAATGATAATATTATTAATAGAAGAGCAGGAATATTAAAATCATTTTAGAAATGAAATTGAAATCAGAGATTTGAAAATTAATTTCATTCAAAAAAAAAGTACCAGGTACACAAAACTGGTGGTCAGTATTTAATTTTATATATAATCTTAGCCAGAAATTTAAATATCAATCTGTTTTTTTCATTTCTGTATTCATAAAAACAATGAATTGTGGTTTTGTATCCACCATACTAAACACAAAACTGTTATTCTTTCATAGTGAAGAATAGCAGTCTAATATCATCTGTGTCTCTATGGCTTTTACCAAAAAAGGTGAATAAATTTAGTTGTGGATTGGGCCTGTTTACTGTACCATATATACAGTTAAAGAAAAACGATTTATGAGTTATAACTCTAAATTATTTTTCACAATGTTTATCACTCTACATATTTTTATCTCTCCCTCTCCTTCTCTGTTTAGTTTCATTCTTCTCAGTGGAGGTATACATCTATACACACATATAAATACACATATTTCTAATTTCTAAAGCTAAAAAACATGATTTATCCAGAAATTCATAACTCACAGACAGATTTTAGAATTGTGATCAAAAAGAATCGAAGGAAAGTGAATGGAATGAGAAGGAAAGTTGAAATCTCCACATTATTCAGTTCAGGCCATATGAATTTTTTTTTAAGAATTAGAAAAGGAATTTATTTTATTTTGGCAGGTCAGTCTTCCTCGGTTTACCACAAGCACCACTTACCTATGTTGTCACATCCTTTCCTAGTCTTTACAGACTTCTGAGTATGTTCCTTACATCCAGAATGATGCCATAAATTATCAACCAAACCAGTACCAGCTGGAGTTGGCTGTCCTGAGCCAACTGGAATGTGTGGTCATCCTCCAACATAGTCACAGCTATCTTCTTGGTTATTCCAACCTGCATGTAGAGTTATTTGCATTTGTGATTCCTCACCAATGAACTGTTTATATTCTATGCCCATTTTTTAAAATTGAATTATAGGGATGCTTTTTTTTACACAATGGGGCTTATTGGTTTTTGTACTATCTTAACTTCTCTACCTTCTCTAACACCAGTTTTTCCCCTAGGTTTTTGGCTTTTGTCAAAGGAAATTTTAAAATTCCAATGCTAATGACACCTTTTACATTTCTGTGCTTGCAATTTGAATATTATGCAATACTATCTTCTATACCTTTCCTTCTATATCAGCTCATGAATATAGCTTTCCACTCTTAGTACCAAGATTGTTAATTTATTTTAAATCTAGGGTTTTATTTTACTTGACTGTGACTTGGAATAATTTAAGGAAGATTTGCCTATTTGTTGTGTTTCCTTAGTTCAAAGCAGTATTTTGTACTTTTCTTCCCCATAATGTTTTGCAGCACTTTGAGATTTTTGAAAAGGATAAGGAAAAAATTATTTCTTCAAAATATACTTTTCTATGTAAATAGATAATTACTTTTTGTACTTGAACTTTGATAGCATAAACCTATAATCTTTGATGTGTAAAATGAGACTGAATCACAGGGGTTTTACTAGGTACATGAAAACTAATATATTTTGCATCATTTGGATTTAAACTAGAAAAATCACATTAGAAAATTGAATGAACTGTGCAAATGAATAGGACATATGGTGATAAGAAAATAATCTTTCAGGGTAAATTTCTTAGAATTAATCTATTTAGAAAACTGACTACTATAAGTTCATATTTACAGTAAGGAAAGCATTTTTTTATATTAAGATACAGTTTTTTGTTTTCACTTTGAGGAAATAGCTAGTGGCAATTTATCGCTCCATGTAGAACACCCAGAAAAGTCAGATGGAATACAGAATTCATGTTTTAAAGACAACAGAGAACTGAGAGAGTGATGAAAACCACAAAGCTAAGGCTCCATCTAGAAAAAAATAAAAATAAAAACAAAAACTCAAAGCAGCTAACTGGTTTTTATAGCAGATTTCACTCTGAGGCTATTTGCTGATTCTAAGCATGAGCAAGAAACTAAAAATACAGCTTCAATCCCAGAAGAATGTGGTTGTTAGGTGACTAAGGAGCTAGCTATTTCCCAGCCTTCAGAAGGTTGATAAAGGATCTCAAAGATAGCCAGCTTTCTCCTCCAGGTAAGTACTGATTACAGAGAGTCAAGGGGTTTAAAGGTAGAAACCTGAATACAAAGCCTCTGAAAGCAGTTTTCCAGGAGCTTCATGAAAATTTTAGAATTAAAGACACTCCAGGGAGTGTGGGGTCTCACAAAACACATTTGGCCTTGATTGAAAACCAAGGAAAACCAAAAGCTAATGAAAAGTAAAGAGCATTCCAGGCTGCATTCATGGGAGAACCAGCCAGGTCCCTAAAGTGACAGCTGTCACACTATCTTCCCTGTGGAGGAAACAATAAACTTCTACAGAAGACAACTTCTGCAGCTCCCAGTATCTGACCTTCAACCCAAATTATCAGAATGATAGAGAATATAATTACACAACCAAAAGCCAAGAAAAACAACATAAACCAAGCTTGGTATGATCAAAATACTGTAATTAACTAAAAATGACTTTAAAATATGTCAGGAAAAAGGAGAAAATATATTAAATTTTTAAACTTTATCAGAAAATAATAAACTTTTAAAAATGAAAAAAATGGAATGAAGTAAAAAAACCTTTCAATAAATATGTCATTGTAAAAACAATTCTAACGAACAGTGGAAATGAAAAATATAACTTTAAGTCATACACAGTACTATAAAGCAACATTACCTCAACTAAAAATAAAGCAATAAAAGGGAAAAATATGATAGTTGAAGTTAGGAAATTGACAGATTTTAGTTATAGGTCATTCAAAGAAAAAGATAAATGATTCAGGTAAGTAAACAGAAAATATAAATTACCCAAACATGAATATGGACTAAAATGTGTAAATCAAAAAGGAACAAGATATTTTAATAAAAAATTTCCAGCTGACAAGAAATAAAGTCCAACATGTTGCTTATAAGAGATATGCTTTAGTATAAATACACACTAAACAATGTTTTAACATGCAAAATGTTACATTGTGGAGCATTAATTCAAAGAATGGCAGTATAGTAATAAATCAAAGATAAATTTTAGGACAAAAAGCATTATAAAATATAAAACTATTTCACAATATAAAAGTTTATATAAGATAAAACTATTTTATAATATGTAAGTTATAACTACTGGTAATACAATTCTAAATTTGTAGGCATTCATTAACAGTTTTTAAATTGATAAAGCAAAAAATAACAACTAAAGGAGAAATATAGAATCTATCATCATGATGGTAGCTATAAAAATATCTCTCAATCGTTAGAACAAGAAACAAGAAAAAAAAGGAAATACAAGATCTAATAAACACAACTTATATACTTGCTCTTGAAGTCACTGGAGAATATTTTAATCAGCAAAGAATTGACTTTCTTTAAATTATATATAATTGACTATATATCAAATAAAAACTTCAAAAAATTTTCAAAAATTATTTTTTTCCTAATGCGTATCTTTCTTAAATGAGCCCATGTGACCACACTGGAAAGATGATAGAAATCATAATCAATAATAAAATCCATAATTGATTAAAATTTAAGTAATATATTCTATATTAAAAGTTATAAACGAGTGAGAATAAAAATATATCAACACTTGCTATATTCAGCTAAAGCCATGCACACAGGAAAATGTATAGCCTTAAATGAATATGTTGGAAAATAACTAGGCTTAAAATGTTGATACTTGGAAAGACCAAATCAGACCCAAAAAGGGTAGAACAGAAAAAAAAAAGAACCTAAGAAATACAGTTAAATAATTGAGAAATACAATAAAAACAAAATGGCTAGTTTTGAATTACTGGAGTTGAAGAACATTCATAGGAAGAGTTACAATAAAAAAGAACACATATTATCAACTTAATACCTAAGGCCATTTTGTAACACTTTTCAAACATTTTAAAAATTAATAGTTAAAATTATGAAAAGATTTATACTAACAAATTTAATAATTAGGGAAAATTACAAACTCCATGAAAAACATGTTACCAAGATGAAAGAGAACTAAAACTATGAGGTTTCTTTTCTCTTTAAATTCAAGAAACTGAAACCAGAATTAAAATCAGTCCTTCAATGAAAATTTCATGTTTACATGATTGACTACACTAGTAGGTTATTTACAGAGGCATTGCGCCATTAAATTAGCCTTAAAGATGATGACTAAGTCCCCAATGAGTTCAATACAAGCCAATTTGAACCACAGTGCACAGAAATGTAACAGTAATAACACTCTACAAGCTATTCATCATGTGGAAGCACATTTCTCTCTAGGCAATGATTAGAAATTTCATCTTGGACAACCAGAAGTACATCCTTCTTTCTACTCTTCTCTAACCCGGTCAACACCTGAGGTAAATCAGCATGGTTTGCTAAGCAACCACTCTGTAATTCTTAAGGGTAGTTTAAAGATGTCATTTACCTGGACAGGGTCCAGAAGTAAGGAATAGTATAGACACTCTGGTGCAATAGCTGAAGAAAAGAGAGAGGTGATAAGAGTTTGAAAATATTAGACAGTTGAGACTCCTACCACAAGAACAGTCTTTCTAAAGCACAGATAATCTAATCTTCTCAACATCTTATCTCTCCCTTAACCATAAATTGAACATACATGTATTATCTGGTAGATTTTAGATTTATATAAAATTACATTATAAATCTTATCTGCAATTTACACAGAAGTAATTATACTAAATAGTTAATACATGTCATTGAATACAATTTCCTATTTGTGTAGAACACACATAATGACTCATAGTCCTGGAGTTATGTTTTATATACAATTGTATATTCACTATGAGTTTATAATGAGCATTTTCCCCTGGGATAGTTTCTTAATTTGCACATAGTATTCCACATTATTTCTATATTGAATATTTAGGTCATTCCTCATTTGTGCTATTATAACATTAGTGAACATTCTTACACATAAATCTTACACAAAAATAAAATGTCTAATTTTATTCTTATAATATGGAAAGTTTTAAACAATGAGTCAATATATATTTTAAAGTTATTGAGATATATAAGTGTTTCTCAACCTTGGATGTACACAGGTATTATTTAGGAAGCATTTAAGTATGAGCACTTGAGTTCACCACTAAAGATTCTGATGTGATTGCTCCAGAATGGAACCCAAGCTGCACTGGCTTTTAAAAATTCCTCAGGTGTCAAGTGTGAAGTTTAGGTAGAAGTCAATACATATTTTACCACCCTTAATCAAAATACAAATTCTTGCTTCTCTACCATTATTAATGTGTCAGCTCTATCCAACATTGTATACTGCCCTGATTTGAACCTTTATCAAATAGATGATAATGCTATCTCATTAATCTTAATTTGCATTCCTGATTTCCCATTTGACAAATTTTTTCAAATTTTTACTATCAATTTGTAATTTTCCTTTTGTGAATTACCTCCTTTGTTCTATATCCTTTCTTTGCAATGTTAACATCTTCATTACTGTAAATAATCATCTGTTCATTAGAATTAAATAATATTCTGTAAAACAGAGAATCTGTCATTTATTGAAAGTAGTTTATATTTAAAATGTAAACAATTTCATCTATTTTATATAGTTTTCCATTATTCTTACTCTCATGTAAGCCAAGTATCAGTTGATATCACCATACTTAAGACCAAAATAAAGCTATGCATCTGGAAGTTTGTTTTAGTCAACTCAATATCTATACCCCAGTTTCCACTGAATTCATTCAATTTAATGATTCTTTCACACCATCTCATTTGTGCTATTGTCATTCTTTATTATATTTGCTGGTTCCACCAAATCTCTTTTCTTATTACAAATTATTTATCCATGGCAGGTATGCATATAGACTATGAGATTTTGTAAGAAAATGTGTGATAGTGTTCAATTGTAGATACTCCTTTTTTAAAAAAATTTCTCTATCTAGTTGATGGTTATATCTCCTGCAGTTAATACTCTATGCTCATTTTAATTCATATAATGTGTCTACAAACACCAAATTAATATTAATACTGAACAGTATCAATATTAGTTTTATTGCCTCAGATACAATTAAGCACTATAACTTTGTTTTGGTCAGATAAGACTATCTCTCATTACAGATACTCCCCAAATCTCAGTGGCTTCATGGAACAGGTTGTTCTGTTTTATTTTGTTTACCTACCATCCAGTGCTAGAGGAATGATTACATGCAACTCTCAGGAACCTTAGGTTATTCCACCTTGTTTCCACAACATTCTACACTTTTAAACATCAGAGATCAAAAGAGATGTTTAGGAAAAGCACAAATACTCCCAACCACCTAAAATAATACACATCACAGATACACATGATCACATGGCCCCACTTAGATATCAAGGAATTTAAAAATATGGTCTGTGTGCTGACAGAAAGGGAATGGAATGAACACTGATGGGCAGGAGCAGATTTCACAAGCATATCAGGGCATTTTCCTAACTAAAGAGGATTAAATTCCTCTAGAATTTAGAAATAAACTCTGAATTTAGGTGTCATGAAGACTACCTGTTTGTATGCTACACTGAAAGACATTGTACCTTCTGAAATCAGGAAAATATTCAGCAATAATTTTCCCAGTTTTTTCATGATTTGTAATTAAATATTAACACATAATTATATATGATTAAACATAATATATAAATATTAATATATAATTAAGATATTTTTCTATAAGATTCAAAGGGAATAGACCTCTAGAGTCTATTATCTTCTTATCTTCTCATGGCTGGACTAGTCTCTTAAATGGGAGGTACTGAACTCTCCAATCTGCAGTGTAGCAGGATTTCAAACATATTGAGACGCTCCGAAGATACATGTCATTCTGTTTAATATGGAGTAAAGCCTGTTGACAAGCAGAGACCATGTAGTGATGCTGAGAGTGAATGACTTGACATATGGGAACCAAGGGTTAGAAGGTCAAAAACTCCAAGGCTGGGCTGTTCACACTGTCACAAAGACTTGCTTCCCAAATTGCAGAATGGTTTCAATGTGTTAAGGGTTAAAGAATTAGCTTTATAGCTTTTCTACATATCTTTCCCTCTAACACAGTCATTTCCTGCCCAGATTACCTCAACAACCTCCTACTGTTCATGCCTCCAGTCCTGGCCCAGTGTAATATATTCTCCACACTCCAGACACTGAACTTTCTGAAATGTAAATCAGATCACATCTTTCCCCTGCTTTAAAATTCATAATTGGCTCCCCATAGCCTAGAGGAATAAGTCCACACTTTATTACCATGTCTTCATTTGCAACAAGTATCTTGGTATAGGTTGGTTCTTTGGAGACCTTCCTGAGAAGCACAAATAACAAAATGGGAGGAAAAGGGGGCAGGGAAGGGATAAACCTCTTTAAGAGTTCCATTAATAAGAAGTTTGTTTCTTTGGCCACTACATCACGAATCCCACTGCAAAGGACACAACTTGTAATTGCTTTTTACACACTGACTGTCAACCCCATTTTTTGAGGGTACCAGGGCATGGAGTACTCCTTCCAGTTTGTACTGCTTGAAAAGGAGCCATGTCCTCTGGAATTAGAGCAGATGCTCAGGTATAACAGCAAAAAAGGAGAATAAGTGGTGAAAGATACCAGTGTTCATGACACTGTCTCTTCCTTCAGCTGTAAGTAAACTCAGGAAACCTGAGAGGGAAATTGGGTGGGACATTCATGTATTTACTTCATGGGGTGGACCCTCAAGTTCTGACATGGAACCCAGCCAAGCTATCTCTGGCTACCTGATCCTACAATTTAGCTACATTGACCTACTTGCAGTTTCTTGAATGGACTCCACTTTTCAAAATTACACATTCACAATTGTACAATCAGATGTGTTTCTCTCTGTTCCCACAGCAGATGGTTCATATTTTATTAGAGTGCTTTTCTAGCATTATAAGCCAATGATAATTTGCATGCTGAGTCTAACAGAGAGTGGACTAGAAGGAGCACTCTTAGGATGGTTGTAGAAATGACAAAAAGAACAAAATCACCCTTATGGTGGTGTTGAGAGCACTGACAGAAGAAACAAACACGCTCCATCTGATGGGATCATGTAGGATAATTGAGGACAAGGAGGACAGGAAAAGTGCATTACCAGGGTAGTGAAACACAGTGCAACTTGCTGGACAACACTTATCCCAGCAGACAAACCAGACCTTTAAAGACAGCCAAGAGAATCAAGTTCTCAGTATTTTAAGCTCAAGTCAGGCACCTAGTCTGAGTTTCGGGTTCTTTGAAAGACCTGAATGGTCTACTTCTTTCACTTAAAGTCTAAGAGGTTTTTTAAAACATTGATCAAACTGGGGTCTCCCTGCCCTGGGAGATGCGGAGAGAAATCTAGGGAATCCACCGCTATTGGTATTGGCAGCTCTCACTTCCGCTTTCAAGTCAGTGAAGAAAAAAAAAAAATTCAATGGGGAGAACCAGATATTCAGATTCACTGAGATGTCACAGAGGGAAGATGCTGTGGGAGATCTGGCGATTCCGTGAAGCTGCTTACCTTGTATTAAAGCTCAGAAGCAGGCTTCTCTGGCTTTAGTTGAAGTTATCTACATCTTTTATTAGACCTGAGCTTTCCAACCTTGTAATAGGTCCTAGTGGGACAGTCTTCTGAGCACAGTAGTTGTCTATCACAGAATTTTCCATTTCCATTGAGCCACTCAGGGGCATGCTATAGAGATATAAGAACAAGATATATAGGTATTAGAATTTTGTGAGGGTCAATGGCAATTTTAGAATTGATGGATCTTAAAACACTTTGGCAGAAGTAAATGCAAGTTTTCAAGGTCAGGTTTTTAGTGAATAAATCTGAATTTTGATTTTTGTTTTCCTGCTTGAAAACAAAACATCATTCAGTTACATAAGCCCTCGTGTGCTCACAAGTAGTCATGGAGTCTACTGAGGTCCAGAGCTGTCTACTGAAGAGGTATGTTCTCTCCAAACAAAGTGTGGCCGCTAGACTTGTTTTACAAAATCAAATTCACAGAAAATAAATTTATTCAGATACAGTGTGAATGGGGAAGGAAAAGGGAAACAAATGACCTGATGTTTGTCCTGAATGAATAAGGGGGGGAAAGTCACTCCAGCTATGTCATCTTTGGAATCCATAATATTTTTCCAAGAAAAGTGGAAAACTGTTTTATGAAATATACTTCTTAACATTCAAGTAAATGCCAATTCCCCCAATTTATGGATATTCTTAAATAGACATGACCAAAAGAGAATAGAATGTTTTAATGACTAGATTCTAACTCATCTTTTTCACTCTGCATATGGAGTCTATTGCCAAAGTCCATCACTTTTTCCTCAAAATGTTTTCTATAACATATTTATGCTATCTATTATCTACATGGTCATATATATATATATATATATATATATATATATCACTTCAGTGGAATCTCATGACAGTACAAGGACATCATTTTGCAAATTAATAAAACTGGGCATCAGCAGTATGAGGAAACTGCTTCAAAATCACTCAAATAAAAGTACAAAGTATCATCTCAATTTGTCACTGGGGAGAATATCTTGAAGGCACCATCCAGCTCTGAAATGCTATGGTTGGATAATTACAAAGCCTGCTTTTCTTCATTTGTCTGCCACTGTCTTAACGGAAGATTTCACCATTTCTCACCCAGGCAACTCCAATTTCCTCTATCCGAGCAGCAATAATCTCAGGGAACAAATCTTTCTTCTTCATTTAGCCCTCTCGCTGTGTCACACTCTTCTCTGAGAAGTGATAATAGCTCTCTCGGCTCTTGTGATCATCACCAGCACATTCAGCCTATTTCCCAAGTCTCCCATTAAAGGCTGAATTGTCTGAATCTGGCGCCACCCAGCTCAGGTCTTGCTACTCCTACTTAGTTTATCGTTGGCTCATCGACATCCTCCCCTACTATCCTAGCCCACCCTCACCCTGAGGTTTCACAAAGTTATCTGATGTGGAGATAGATGCATTTTATATCATCCCACCGAGGTGCCCACAGGTTCTTCTGTTTCTGCGCTCATTGAGACAATATTGAAAGTGCCCTTCAAAACAAACAAACAAAACTTTTTCCCAGTTTCTAACTTTATGGCCTCATCTTCTGTGAAAATGGAAATGGAAATGGAATTTTAATGCTATCTCTTGCAGACAGCAAACTCCTGCAGGGCAACAGCAAAACATAATTATCTGTACTTTGTAGAAGACAGAAAATTAACACCCAATATGTGTTAAATACAGAAAAACAAACATTTTTATTTCTGCTGCAATTCGATATTTTATATGTCATGTTTTCAAGTCATTCTACAACTACAAATTAGAATAAACCTCAAGAGGCTGCAACAAAAAGTTACCCTAAAATCATTCCTCTCTCAATCCCCAGTTCCTGCATGGTATCCCGGTATATGAAGTTTCCAGAATATTTTATTTCTGTCACTTGACATGTAAGGGAAATTTGTAGAAATTTCTTACAGTGATATATTTGCTTTCATTCTTTGGAATTTATGAAGAACAATATATAAGTGATGTCATTTTTAACATGCTCTTATGAGTTCTTCATTGCAGATCTGTGTATTGCCAAGTAAAGCATAAGGAATCTTTCAGAGTAAAATAAACTTACCTGAGGGTAGTGATGAGCATTGTTCTTGACACTATTACATTCCTTGTACTTCATCGACTTAGTTAGAATTGGCCCTCAATAAATATTCATTCACTTGAACTTTAATAGAAAATTCATTTTTTGATTTCTAAGTCATGAGCAGGATATGAATTTTTTATTTTATAATTTCAATTTTGAGTCCCATGCATTCTCAAAGGTATGGGTGCCAATTTGAAGGTGGCTGGTCTAGCCAGCTAGGCTCAGCCCCAACTAGTCATTAGTGCAACTTCCAAAAACACAAAAGGCAAACTAATCTTTCAAATATATAGTCACTTTTGATCACATTTTTACTTAAAAATTCTCAAACATTCCCATCCACTTAATGCAAATTCTCCACTCTGCCCCTCAACCTCCAGCATAATCTGGGTCCTATCTACCAGTCCAATTCAACTTGAAAGACTTCCTTCCTTACAGTGCTCCAAGTTCTGAACTCCTGATGGTTCTTAGAGCCATCAGTCTTTCTGTATAATCTGTCCTCCTCCATTACCCAACTACTTCCTTCTCAATCTTAGAATTTGGTTTGAAAGTCAATCCCTTGGAGGTACTTGCCCCAAGCATGCCAATAAAATGTCCTCCCATCTCTAAAATTAACCATTCATCATCAATTTCATATCCTCTTTATATTAGCATAGTAGAGGTAGTAGTAGTAGGGTTACTATACTCTTTCTTAACACAAACTTACTTCTTTTGTTGTATTGCTTATTCATCTTTCACTTGCTGTACCCAGCTCTAATATAAGTCCCACAGGACAA
Organism: Uropsilus gracilis; assembly: GCA_004024945.1. NCBI lineage: Eukaryota > Metazoa > Chordata > Mammalia > Eulipotyphla > Talpidae > Uropsilus > Uropsilus gracilis. The sequence continues at coordinate 69,732 of PVHY01003659.1, read as the reverse complement.
ACATCACATATGTCTTGTCCACCACTGAATGACTATCACTGAACATAGGCTAGTATATGGCATGCATGACATCAGTATCTGTGGAACATTTTATCACTAGATTTATTTGTTCCAGCTAACTCTGTCTCCATTCCAACATTCTTGCTCTCTACTGTGCTCAGATGAATTGTCTCCTCTTCACTTCAGTATACACTATTTCCATCTCTGGGAATTCAGTTCCACTGATAGGAATTACTCAAGGCTTCCATCCTGGTCTATCAAAATTTTGATGAGAAAGTCTTTAAGAAGACTTCCTTGAAAACTCTTGCCTTCATTGATCTATTGCTCCTTTGTCTTTCTGCCTCACTGAAAATTTTTCTACAAAATTCTAAACTATACATATACAACAGTATTCTAATTCCTGAATCGGTATTATTACTGACTCAACTAGATGCTACTTTTATTTTTGTATCTGTATTTATTCCTGTAGTGTACAATGTCAACAAAACACTGATGATTTTGAATCATATAATTCTGTTAGAAGACTTTTTAAAAAGCTAAGACCTATGTATATACATTAAAAATTTAAATACCCCAGTGAAGCTTTTATCTTAACATCTAACATCTATTTCTTAAATAAATTCATCTTTCTAGCCAAAAACTTCTTTTGTGAGTTTTGTAAGATTTCGGCTTTGCTTGGGTGGTAATGACACCTAAGCTTTCCAAAGTACTCCAGACTCTAAAAATTGCAGGAACAAAACATACTGGAGACCATATGGAAACAAGTTCTGCAAGAATTCTGTAAAGTTAGCATCTGCTTCTATCAAAATTGGTACAGAAGCTGATAACCTTGCTTTTTATTCTTCTCTCAGGCTAACTCTTAAGAGAGTACTCACAGAATATTAGTAGAAAGTGTTTTGCCAAGGCTTTAATGACTACGTTACTCTTAGAATATGATTTGATAACTCACTTGGTTCTCACTTAGTTCAAGCTGGTTGGCTTCATTTGTCAGGGACAGCTTGGAAAAGAAACAGCTGCAATTCTGAGTATCAAAACTCTTCACTCAGGCTTCTTTGTCTAATGTGAGCTCAGATCAAGGCTAAGGGTAACTTCACCCTCAAAGCCAACGGAAGACATGTTTCTTTGTAGTCAGGACTGTTCCCAAGGATCTTCGTGCCAACATGAAAGTCTGCAAGGTCTGAGTCTCCAATGTATTTATTTTGCTATTCTCACCCACATTGAACAAAAAGCTAAGAACAGCCAATTCTGGGCATCAATCTGTATACTAGGGACATTGAGACAAAAGACAGACCAGGTCTTCAGGGGCCTTCATGGCATACCAGTGGTAAACTCAGCTCATTACCATCTAACAGATACATACATTGAGATGTACATTTATTTTACTAATCTTTTACCTCTCTTGATGCTAAACATGAAATAAAATATTTCTCCCATAATTTGCCATGTTCTCTAATTCCTATTACCTTATAAATTCTTAATATTTCCTACATTTATAAATCTAATATACATATATCAATTTTAAGACTACATCATTATTTTATGCATAACTGAGTGGAAAAAAATACCACTGCCAATTATGTTGCAATACTCTTTCTCATTGATAAATTTTATACCACCGAAAGAACTTAGTAAACTTATTTAGGTATAACTTTCATCTACACCAGTGTGTATTTAAAAAGAAAGAAACAAAATATATTAAAAATTTCAAAGCATTCTTCACTTCCAGGTTCCACAATTGATTGCTGATCAATTCAGATTAATTAAACAACATGCTTTTCTATATAATATTGTTTCATGCAGGTATGCAACAAGTACACAGCAAGTTTCAACAAAACTGTTAAAAAGTCCCCATCAAAGAGATCATTCTCATCAGTTCCTAAGTTAAAAATGACATGTGTTCCCCTGAAAAAGTTGGTGTCTGCTATTCATTCTGTCCAAGAAAAATGACTTAAATTGAAATGAGGTGATCTGCCTACAGTACTGGTTTTGACAAGAATGCTGATTTAGCATCAGAAATCCTAGAACAGAGAGAGAATGCTTCCACAATGTTTAACTCCTGCATCCGTCTTTGCCGCTGAGGAAACGAAGGCCCAGGCACAGAAAGACAATGGACCTCCAGCTTCCTGTAGCTTTCTGCAGAACTTCTCTGGGAGCACTCCCACTCTCCAGCATCCCATCCTTCCAGTGTGATGGTATTTGGCATGGAAAGGATATTAAACGGCAACACACAGCTCGTTGGACTGCACGTAGATAGAAAAGGGCTGACAAGTTGCTTTTATTTTTTTAAATAATTTATTTATACATAAATTTCACATTTCTGGGATTCATCCCCCTCCCTGACTATTCCCACCCTGTCTCACCCCCTCCCCAAGTTGTATACTTCAGTTTGGTTGTTGGCTTGTTTTGACTTTTCTTCATAGATTTTTGTTTATCTTTCCCATGTCCCATATAGTAGTGAAACCATTTGGTTTCTGTTTTTTTTCTTTTTGACTTGTTTCTGCTAATATGAATTCTTCTAAGTCCATCCATGTTATCATAAAATCATCCAATTTGTCATTTTTAATTGATGAGTAATAATCCATTGTGTATATATACCACATTTTTTCCATCCAGTCATCTGTTTTGGGTATTTTGGTTGCTTCCATGTCCTTGCAATTGTAAATAGTGCTGCAATAAACATTTGAGTACAGGTGTCCCTTTGTACCCACATTGAAGTCTTTGAAGTCTCCTTTGGGTAAATTCCCAAGAGAGCAATTGCTGGGTCATATGGTAGTTCCATTTTCATTAATTTGAGGGCCCTCCACACAGCTTTCCAATAGAGGATGGACCAGTTTACATTCCCACCAGCAAGGTAAGAGTGTCCCCTTCTCTCCACATCCTCGCCAGCACTTGTTGCCCATTTTATGGATATGAGTCATTCTTACTGGTGTAAAGTGGTATCTCATTGTGGTTTTGATTTGCATTTTCCTGATTGCTAGTGACATTGAACAATTTTCATGTGCCTGTTGACCATTTGTATTTCCTCTTTGGAGAAGTTTCTTTTTAGTTCTTCTCTCCATTTTATGATTGGGCTTCTTGTTTGTTTTGCTTTTGTTTAATTGTGTGAGTTCCTTGTGGATCTTCATTATTAAACCCTTATCACTCATGTGGAGGGCAAAAATTTTTTTCCCATTCAGTTGGGCTTCTTTTAATTTTTTCTGTAATCTCTTTTGCTTTTTAGTTTGATATAGTCCCATCTGTTTATATTTTCCTTCAATTTTTTGCCATCAGTAGATTTTTCCAGAAAGGGGTTTCTGAATTGTACTTCCTGGAGGGTTTTTCCAAAGTTTTTTCCTATGTATGTTATGGTTTCAGGTCTGACATTTAAATCTTTTATCCATTTTGAATTGGTTTTTGTAAAAGGTGTAAGGATGTTGTCTTGGTCCATTTTTTTTGCAGGTCTTAGTCCAATTTTCCCAGCACCATTTATTGAAGAGGCTATCTTTGTTCCAATGTAAGTTTTTCCCCCCGTTATCAAAAGATTAGTTGACTATATATGTGTGGTTTTATTTCCAAGCACTCAATTCTGTACCATTGGTCTGATTGTTGTTGTACCAGTACCACATTGTTTTAATTATTATGGCTTTGTAGTAAAACTTGAGGTCTGGGATAGTTGGCCCTCCATTCTCTTTTTTTGGCAAGGAGGATTTTTGATATTCAAGGTCTTTTGTTATTCCATATGAACTTCTGTAATTGTTTTTCTATCTCTTTAAAGAATGTCATTGGAATTTTTATAGGAATTGCATTGAATCTACAGACTGCTTTTGGAAGGATGACCATTTTGATGTTAATTCTTCCAATCCATGAGCAGGGAATGTCTTTCCATTTCCTTATGTCTTCTTCTATCTCTTTTAGCAGCTTTTTAAAGTTTTCTTTGTATAGATCTTTCATGTGCTTTGTTAGGTTTATTCCCAGGTATTTAATTGTTTTTGGTGCAATGGTAAATGGAATGGTTTTTAATTTCTTCTTCCTCTTCTTGGTTTTTTGCGTATAGGAAAGCTACTGACTTCTCTGTGTTGATTTTGTATCCGGCTACCTTACTGAACTGGTTTATTATTTCAAGTAGTTTTTCGTTGATTTTTTTTGGGTTCTCTATGTAGAGAATCATGTCAACTGCATATAATGGTAGTTTCAATTCCTCTTTTCCTATTTGTATCCCTTTTATTTCTTTCTCTTGCCTTATTGCCCTAGCTAAAACTTCTAGTACAATGTTAAAAAGCAGTGGGGAGAGTGGACATCCTTGCCTTGTTCCAGATCTTAATTGGAATGATTTTAGTTTTTCTCCATTTAGGATGATGTTTACCGTAGGCTTGGCAAGCTGCTTTTAAAATTATTCTTAATCGGGTGGGCACAAGAGATTAAGACGTTTCAGGGGTGATAAGGTGTTGGAAGAACCCTGGGGTAGACAATGATGTGAAAAATACATATACACACATGTGCAATCAAAATGAAAAATAAAAATTCATAAATTACAGAAATAATAAAATAAAATATTCTTAATCAGAATTTGATATAATTGAGAGGATCCTAGGAAAGATCTAACTGTCTAATAAGCAGGAATCAGAGCTCTGCAAGAAAAATGAGTAAACAATAGTCCGGGGCTAAATCTGTTCCATTGGAACAGTCACACATGTTGGTTTTTGCATTGACCATGGCTGTTTTGATGACCACATGGCCCATAAAATTTTAAATGTTTACTATCTGACCATGGATGGAAAGTTTTCTGTTTTCCTACCTGGAAGAAAGGTCCTCCAGGGTCAAGGTAGGAATAATAGCACACTGCAGCTTTGAAACTCCAGCATAAATTTTTATCTATTGACAGTATGAAACAGATTATTCCCTTTAAACATACATGCAGCCCCACCAACGAACACCCATAAGTTCATGTCACAATTCATCTCATGGGATGGAACATGCACAACCAAACACACAGAAGCATGCTGTTATTTCATAGCTAACTTCCTTGACACATTCCAATGAATGGTGTACTTAGATCTTTAGTTATCAATAATTATTTAATTATTTTTTTTTCAAAACCCCAAAACCAATATTTATGTTTCAGCTTCAAACTTTCAACTCTCTAACTCCAAAACCATAACTTGCTGTTCTTCATTGGTTTTTACAATAAGGCTCTGAAAAACATCAATACTTTACTGAATATACCCTGTAAACAGTAACTTCTAACAGTAGTAGGCTAAGTTCTATTAATAAAAAATTAGAAATTAAAAATACTTATTTTATTTTTATCCATGAAAATTGATGAATATGTATGATCCCTTTTTAGAATATAATCCTATAGCTAGCAAGAGGTGTGACTTTTGGAATAGCTATACTCCTCACAAAGTACAAAAATATCCACTTATGCTAAGCAAATCAAGGGACTGCCTTGATGGCGAAAGCGCAACAGGACTGTTAAGCATCATCAACATAAGTGAGTCAAGAATTTAGTTCATAAAAGGAGAGTCACTGAACATATTTATAACCTGACTTAAGTAGTGATTCTGAGTAAAAATATGAAGATGATTCTTTAGAATTTTGCATGGAACTTACACAATACAATTAGGAGTTGGAGACAAGCAGAACTTCGAAATAAATGTGGTGACCTACTTGATAGAAAATATAGCCCTAAAAGAATGTCTCTTGTGCAAATTTCCCATGGCCTTAACATGCCACCTGCTAATATTTTATGGGCCATCCTTACAAGAATAGAAACATCCTGAAAGGCAATTCATTAAAAGAGTCCCTCAACCATACTTTAAAAACAAAATCTTAACTCTAATTGATCCTGTAAACTTTCCAAGAGAGAGCTTTATGTCTGCTAATAGAGTGTTGGCCAGCAGTACCCCCAACACAATTTTGCCTCGGTAAGTAAACCTAAGAGAGATGTTGGCAGTCATCCCCACTGAGGTTCTCATATGCCTGCAAGAATGCCTTTAAATTCTGCAATTGGTGAAAATAGCTCTTTCAATATTCACACTTTCCAATCCCTCATTTTCCTCCCAGCTTGATTTATAACATTTTGGTTCATTTGCTCTCAATCCAAAAAAAAAAGGTAAACTTATTTAGGATTCAGGGGGAACTGTAATGCTGAGAAGAATTACAAGAAAAACCAATGTGCCATGAAACATTAGAGAAAACCTGCAATCCGGAAACAGAGAGAAGGAAAACAGATTTACATGAATAAAGGAATAGAGGATCCAAAAAACTGGAAGCTGAATGGATGGACTGGGATAGGAGAACTTGGAGGACAGAGGAGAGAGCAAATTCAGTGCCCATGTGAAACAGAAATCCTCCCATTTGAGGCTTATAAATACTGGAGTGATTTAGCAATCTTCTGGCAGAATTATACAGTTTTGTTCCTGGAAATGTTTACCAAGGGCAGGTAAGCTGATGTAGAGGAGCAATTTAGTTGGCATGTGCAGATGTCCTTCCAATTCTGCTTCTGATTTTGTAACTTAAGAAGAATGACTACAATGATGCCAAAAGAATAAAAATTAAAAAGGAAACACCAAACTTATGTGACACATACACACAAGATTTATGATCTGCCTGAGAACTTTGTTCCAGAGTAACATGGGATGAATTTCAAATGCATCCTTCTCTGACGGTAATCATTTGTTTAAGTTGTTTAAGTCCAACTGTGGAACAAGATTCAATCCAGACATGTTATTGCCTTCTGACCCCCTTTATATTCTAGGGACAACTAAAGTCCAAATCAAACAGAAATCTAATCAGTTTTCCTACAGTCTTCTTTTAAAAAATCACAACTGCTATACACACTGCTAAATCATTTCCATCTTCTTAATGACAGACTCATCATTAGTTAAACCAGCTAAAGACTTTTTATTTTCAGATTTCATCATATAGTGATTCCATTCAAGTTCAGTTTTATTCTACATTATGAGGTATGTTTTCCTAAGAATCTACATATTTAGGTTTTCATTTCAAAGTGTTATAATGGGTTAGATGTTGGGAGTAAGAGGACAATTTATTATACAATTTTATTATATGTTTTCTCCCATTTTTCTTGGTCTCCCAAAGTTTATAAATTTATTTTTCTTTACATCTGACACACACACACACACAGAGTTTATGTTAATTTACCACCATGTAAATATATGTAAAGTTTGATTTCAACAATCATGTTTATTACTCTCTAGTTTATAGCCTCATTTTATCAAAGGGAATATTGTATTTTGATGATCTGCATACCATTACATATGATATTCAAAAGCTTTTCAATATTAAAACTCAGATAAAATTTCCACCAGGATTATATTTATGCTATTTTTCACTCTCATTTTTAAGTGAGCAATTCTGTTTTACCCACTCTGACTGATGCTGTATCACCCGTTCATTATTTCCAAGGACAATCTCTGCTATTTTCTGTTCCTTTTTTCTTTTTCCTTCTGTAATTACTTGCTTTCAGCTCTTTTTATATATAGCCAATTCATTGCCTATATTCAGTATTTTCTCATAATTTTCACTCTAGATACCATCTCTGACATTTTGCCAACATTCTATTGTGTCCTGCTATTTCTGTTTTTATTTGAATGTTAATTATTTCAGTCTTGGGAATTTGGAAAGGATAAATCAGACTATAAGAAAACTGATGGTCCTAAAATTTTAAGGTCGTTAATTAACCCAGCTAGTCATTAATTCTTAAAACGGTCCTTATAGAAAGGTGATTATTACTCTTACAGCATCTAAAACTTTAAAAAGGGAAAAAAAGACCCATTTTTTCCTGGTGCAACTCATTTCCAGTCATAAGAGAATGAATTTCATGAAATTTAAATAAATTTAGGAAATGCCAAAGAATAATATTGAGACATTATTAATGGTCAGTCTACTGTTTTACTTATATATATAGGAATCCAATAAATAGATTACTTTCACCTAAAACTAAAAAAACAGGTGAAATAAAACAGGACAATTTGATAATAGTAACTTGTTTCATTTCCTTGCATCAGCAGCAGCTAGCAAAAAGTGAGGTTATTCACAAAGAAACAATTTTACTAATTTATGGATTCCTCCCAAAACGGCAAAGTTTGCAGTATGGAATATGCAACAAGCTGTACCCATATGATGAACAACTGTGCCCATTTAGGCAGTTCCTTCTGAGGCTATGTCTACACCATTTCTCTTCATAGAATTTCTCCAACTCCCCCCAGTTTGCTCAAACTCAGCTACTAAGCCGAGTTGGCTCTCAGTTCCTCTGATAACATTCTGACCTGAACACTGATGAGGGAAAGTGGTTTTGCATTAACAATTATCATGTGAAAATACACAGTGAAGCTGCACAAAAGGCCTAGGATGCAAATCCTGTCCTGACTCAAAAAAATCATGTTGTTTGATCTTTGATTTCTTCCTTCCTCCCAAACTCAGCTATACCTTTCTAATTGTTATAAAATATCCACTGTTTCCTTGTGTCTTTAGCAGGAACGTTTCTATGTCTACTGCCCAGCTTTCATGTAGGTGAATATGGCCCTGATTTATTTATATTCTTAAAGATGGTTTGGAGGAGAGTGGAGATTTCTACCTATGACACTTTCTCTTCATTATCTCTTCACCACAATCTCTTACCAGTATTTTAGCTCATCCCCCTTTCTTATCTTTTTTTTAAGATCCTAACTTTCCCTTTCAAAATAACATTCCCCAGTATTATTTTTTCCGTGTTTGAAATATTTATACAAACTCTACTCACTAAAAGAAAAAAAAAATTGTCTGCTTTTTGATTTTCCCATTCACCCACCAACCTACACCCCTCCAACTTCTGCTTACCAGTGGAACCGCAGGCTCTCGTTGCCCCGGGTACCACAGACTCAAGCAATCCCCAGCCTCAGCTTCCCAGGTAGCTGGGATTACAGGCACACGCACCACACCCAGCTATTTTTTTGGAACTAGGTCTCGCTACCGGCTCCAGGCAGGACTTGAACTGCCATCCCGGCCGCTTCATAGGCTGAAGCTTACAGGCACGAACCACCGTGCCCAGCCAGAAGTCACCCATTTTGACACCTTCATTCTGTTGTTTCCAGGATCTGAGTGAACTTGCCTCTTTGACTTGGTAACTTCCTCCTTGTAAATGTAGAAGAATCATTTCTGATTACTCAATACACATAAAAAGAGATGAACAATTCTGAGTATTCAGAAACAAAAGAAATAGTACCGAAAAAAAGCCTGAAGACAGAATTTATAGTTTACTATCACAGACAGAATTCCTTTCCCAATATATAAAGTGTTTCCTCAAACAAATGTAGCAGCTGCAGATTTGGTTACATTCTAGTTAAAATGTCTTCTTAGAAAGTAACCAACATTATGCTATAGAAAGAAAATATTTTAGGATATAAGGCACTAAAAGTTATATAAAATTACCAGCAACAAGTATACTTACTCCTTATTCTGTATTTCAGAAATAGGGTGTCATGCTTTTAAGCATGTTTAACATTTATAAATTTACACAGAATTTAAAGACACCTCAAAGACAGACAAAACATATGAAGAGATGTAGTATATCACATATCATCAGAGACATGACTATAAGCTAAAATAATTGCATAACACTATATGCAAGATGAAACAGAAAAATCTACAACACCAGCAACAAATGCTGGACAAGGAGAAGGTGGGCAAGAATAGTGCAAGGAGACACTTAGCATCGTGGAGCAGATCAAGAAGAGCTAAAGCTAAAGGAATCACATCAAAACAAGCTAACAACCAAACTAAAGCACACAGCTGGAGGTGGGGGTGATGGGTGGGAGCAGTCAGGGAGGGGAGGTGGTGGGAGAATCCCCAAGGAATACAAAGATGCGAAACACATACATAAATAAAAAAAAAAATTATTTATTTTTTAAAAAAAAGAAAAAAAGAAAATTAATTTTAAAAAATATATAAAAACCAGCTTAATAATCATCCCAGTGACCAACTTTGCTGTTCTTTGGCACATCAAAAAATATGTAGTATGAATGGCACTTAGTTTTGTCATTAAAATCTGAGTTCATTATGATGCTAAGGTTGAAACACAGAGACTAAGACTCTAGGAAAGCTCTTATTTATAGACTGCTAGGTAATGACAGTAGAAGGAATAATAAGTGGTGTCTTGAAACTTCCATTGAAGGCTCAGTAATATGACAAAACTGAATGAAATGACTTGGATCTACAAGAAATTCCTTCAAACTGAACTCTCTGCTGCTGTACTAGATTGAGTGTATCTGTTCAAAGATAGTTTGTTTCTTTCATTTAGGAACTTATACCTCTAAAAATAAAGATAGATGATGATCACCATGTTAACATAGATTTTGCAGTATTTTTATTACAAGCTAACCAGATAAATTTATAATATGAAACTTTCTCTAAAGTAACTCATGCAGGTTTTCCGAAAAAGTCTTTACGAAAACTTTTGAAAAGTTTATGTCAAGGGGGTTACTCATGATAAAAATAGACAAAACTCAAATGCTCTTTTGTTGACTTTGATTTTGTCTTGGACCTGTGCCCCTTCCTGCAAATAGCAACTATGAAAGACATTTGGGTGAAACCTGGATGAACTGAAATAAGAAATGCTGTACCAAATAAAATTGAAAGCTAATTGTCATAGTTGTGTCGCAATTTTATAGAAAGTCCTTGTTTTTGAATTGCATGCTGACTTATGTTCAGTGAAGTCTCATGATATGTACAGCTTCCAAAAGATTCAGAAAAAAAGGGAGTCTCTGTGTATTGTTCAAAACTCTTCCGGGTGGAACAGGCTGCCCCAAAATAAGTCAAAACAGCTTACTGATGACCGTGAATTAAAGTTACATAAGACACCCTGTGCCAAAGGTCACTTTGACTCCCCTTTGTGTCCTTGAAGGCAGAAAATAAACCTCCATTGTGAACAGCACCCTCACTTTGCCAGAAGGTGGAGAGAGACATCTTTCTTGCCAGCGATAGTGATTCAGGTCCAGGAGCTGTGCAGTCAAACCATGCTAGTTTCTGCGAATTAGTAGGGAAGTTTGAATTTCTTGTCAATGGTCAGATATTTACTCTCAGTTGAAAAGATGTATAAACTGACTGCTTTGGTCATTTCCCAGGTCCTTGCATCTGTGAAATCCCCGTAATCTGAAATTTGCTTTTTTGTTTTCTCCTGTTAATCTAGCTGGTGTCAATTCGATTGTGATACCAATTTAAAGAACTTACAAGGGGTGAGACGAGATTTTTTTTTTGTCTCTTTTTGTTTTCTTTCTTTCTTTCTTTCTTTTTTTTTTTTGCAAGAGACAAAGAGGCAAAGAAGGACAGAGGAAAGTGATGGGAGACAAGTTGTGAGTGCATAAAGAGAAAGTTCAAAATGTCAATCAACCATTTGTAAATGTAGAAGGCACTCATATGTTCAGAATTTTCGAAGTGTAAAACAGGGAAATGGAAAAGATAACAAAGGTGAGCTTGAAAAATAGTTCATAGTGAGGGATGTAAATATAGAGATAGAGGCTATATCTCTCATCTTTTCCCTTGAGCCCCCACATGAAGTTGAGATTTGATACTAATTCAGACATAAATGTAAACACTGGAATAGCAGTATACTTTGAGTGTCTATTCGATGGGTTCACTGAAACACTACCCTAAATAAAAGCAGTCCCTATAGAAAGACATACTGAACACACAATACTAGTAACCTTAACAAGACATTAGCATTTACTCCAAAATCCAAAGGTGATTAAGGTAATGTTATAGACCATAGGTTCCAGGGAAGTGTCAAAATAAACCAAATAGGCTGGCCTCAGGCAAAACTGTAACCTGGGCAAGTTAACCCTTCTTCCCAAGATTGCTCTCCTCACTGGATGACTCCCGCAGCTGTGGTAGGCTGCCATTTTAAGCAGATGATGTTACTTTATTCATTCAATTTGTTTCTCCTTACCACCAAGAGTTTATCTCTGCCATGTGCCTGCTCTCTTCAGCCCTCTGCTCCCAATTCCCAAGGCACTGCACAGAAATTCACCTTTTGTATCCTTCCTTTCATGGTCCAAAGTACTTGCTAGCTAGCATTCTAAATCATTCCTGTTTAGCATGCTAATGAGGAGATGAGCATGCAAACACAAGACAACTGCAGCCTTTTGAAGACAATGGCAGCTCCTGTCAGTGGTCTCAGTTCCACCAAAGCTATTCCTCAACTTCCTCTGTGAACCTACAGCCCTGTGCACATCTTTGTAGCATGTATTACGGAACAGTGGAATTATTTCTCTAATGTTTATCCCACCTCAATTAGACCAGTTCCTTTGGGGCAGGTATAATAACTCATAGCTCTTTACATCCAGACATGTAGCCTCATACTTGGCACCTCCTATGAGCTCAAAAATGATGGACCATGGTGGAAAACTATAGGTACTTTGGTGGTGGAAGTTTGCAGTGATGTAGTGTAAACCAATCGTTGTTGCCAATTGTAGGGGCCAGCATCAAGTTCATCAATCTGCATAGGTTTTTTTGTTGGTTTAAGCAGTTACACAGACACAGGAGACAGGGTCAAGGCCCAGTAGTGGGATGATGGGATGGGGTGGGGTGGGTAAAGGGGGGCTGCAGGAGGCAGACTAGTGGCCCATCTTCCCAGGAATCTTCATGCTCTTCCTCTGGGCTGTCTCTTTGGCATTCTCTCATAATCTCACATCTGCTTGTGCAAATCTCATGCTCTCCTTTATACCCTCAATCCCAGGTCTCCTGGACCCAGGTGTGCACATTCACACCTACTGAGCACACTCACACTCACGCCGCACGGTGTGCACACTCACACCACTGGGCCGCACAATCATGGGGAAGAGGTAACACCACAGGTGCTGGTTATACAGGCTAATGAAGGAAAAGGCCTGACTAACTCACTTACCCTCCTGTGACCACACCTGAGTGGAAAAATCCTGTACTGTCAAAATATTAACAAGGATGCCACACCATGGTATTTCATTTAAAGATAAATTAATAAATTTATTATTATTAATAATATAAAAATTAAAATAAATAAACCTTCACAAAAAGAAACACCTGCCTGTGATGTCTAAAACAATCTTCTCTTGCACACATTTCAGTCCAGAAGCAGAAATCATATGTCAGAGAGAAATCTTCCTTTCACGAAAGACCAAACTAATAAGAGAAAAAAGCAGCCAGGGAGGTCAAAGATTAAGAAAGAAGCTGGTGCTAGTTCATGGGAAAACACCCTCTTATGAGAGAAGGTCAATTCAAAACTGCCTCTCAGTGGAAAAAGGGGCATTCTTATAAGGAGAGCATGCTTTATGACCCACATTGAGATGCCTCAAGAAAGAATTCATTTCTAAGGGACAGAATGAGTTACTTATTTTGAGCCACCTCTTTAACCCAAGTGAGTTCTGTTAAACTCAGGTAGCAAGAAGGAAGCTTCACCAAATAGTATTGCCAAGAAAATTCAGCATATTACATCTGACCACAAATTTGTTTTCTTTTCTTTTCTTTTTTTTTTTTTCCGCTTAGACACTTAATCTATTTGATACCCTGGTCCTGTGGAAAGCAGCAAAACCTCTAGCAGAGGAGGTGGAAAAAAGCAATTGGCACTGGTGCCAAATAACAACGAGGGGTTTCACATCCACAGTATGTTGCCACAGAGACCAGGGTCCACTCTGGGAAGAGGCTTATTTTAGTTTGTTAGTCTTGACAGATGTGAAGACTGCAAGAACATCAGGCTGGAGAAAAAGGATCTGGTCTCTAGACCCAAGATCAGGGTTTTCTATTCCCCTGAGCCAAGCACTTATTTGTACCATCTGCAAACTGAGACTTTTGAATTTGGTGCATCTTTGAGGTTCTTTCAAAACATATTGTTAAATAATTCCAAGTTTGGTTTGTTCTTTGAAAGGAATAATCTTCTCTGAGAATAACAATAATATGGAGTATGATCACCCATAAACTGTTTCAGCATTTACCAGTCTAGAGAGGTTTCCAATTTGTTCTCCAAGGTGAGGCGTTCACCACTGGCAGTTGTGCTGGCTGCAAGGCTCATAGTTGAGTCCTTCTCAAGGAATTACCCCCATATGCAAGGAAGTGATTGGTACCATGCACTTCTTCCAAAGGAACAGCTTGCTTCCAGCTACTCATGCCTGCAGAGACAGAAGGGCACAGCCAGATAGAGGCACTCACCTCAATATAGGGCAACCCTGAAAGAAGGCAACCTGCAGACTGGACTAAACACTGTTGTAGCTGCCATATGTTTCACCTCTCCTCCCCCAGCCCAAGCCTGCTTCCTTTTCTGCCTTACAGGTACCATAGCCAAGAGCATTTCCCAAAGTCCTCCAACCAGGGCACCTCCATCTCAGATTTGCATCCTGGTAATCTAACATCAGTTGGATGTTACTGGTACTGCAGTTGATCCTAAGAGCTAAATTAGAAAATGGCCCTTTGCAGAGGTGCTAGTAAAAAGCCCTTCACTGACAGTAGCTGTAATACTCTCCCTGGCATGCTGCAATGGGGTAATTATTAAAGCTTTCCCTGCAGTAAAAGATACATCAGTGGGATGAGACACAGGTGTACCAGAACCACTGGCAAGTGCAGGGTCCTAGGCATTTGAGAGACTTAGAAGAAAAGTAATTATTAGAATTATCGAGTCAAGTGGCTCTGTCTGGTACTACAGATGCACTGTGGAAATTCAGTGACACTCAGAAAGGGATGAATCTCAAATTTAAAGCTCACTATAAAAGTCAGAGGGCTCCCTGGAAGCATATAAAGAGATTCTCATCTAGTGCAGCCAAAAGGCAGGAAAAGCTAAAGACTAAGTTCAACACTGAACGAGAATGAAAGCAAAGGACCAGAAAAGAGAAGCTGAATTCTCAACCACTACAGATATTTCCTAAGATCTGGAATGAGAACCTTGACTTCTCACATTTTATTGAACTCACTAGTTTGCTGCCCTGCTTGAGACAATGCTGGTCCTTGAAAAAGAACACTCACCACCTGATTTTCCTCAGTTCCACTGTGTAGCCATGGAAGTAATAACTAGGGTCAACTCACAGGTTAACCAGGACACATATGTTTGGGGACTCTGGAAGAAGAGATATGTAGAATAGAGGCAGGGTCTAGCTTCAGTGGAAGTGGAGATAGGCCTGGGCCTGGGTCCTGCTGGTGACAGAACAAGGAGGGCAGAGAATGAAGTTGGCTAAGGAAGAATTTCTCCATGTGGAGACATGTTCCTGTGTACATAGTCATTCATCTGGCCAGAACCCTGGGAGATGGCTCTTGGAAACCTGGAAAACAAAAATCAGTGGCCCACACTGAGAAGTCCAGAGCTATCAGTGCATTTGTGATAGTGTAAAAGACCTCAAAATGATATAGATCAAGAAAGAATACGCTTTATGCTTCAATTCTATTAGCAGTTTAAATTTTTCTTGTCCGTTTGTCTGTCTTCCTCGTAGTCCTCCTATAAGTGAGACCATCCCGTATTTCTCTCTTTCTTTCATGATTCCTTCTAGCTCCAACCATGTTGCTGCCAATAACATATGGTTGTCTTCTTTGATGATTAATACCCCATTGTGTAGATACACCACATCTTTTTCAGCCATTCTTCAGTTTTGGGGCATTAGGGTTGTTTCCATATCCTTGCAATTGTAAATAGTGCTGCGATAAACATTCGGGAATATGTGTCTTTTTGAATTAGTGTTTTTGTGGCCTTTGGGCAGATTCCCAGTAGTGGGATTTCTGGGTAGAGTGGTAGTTCCATCTTCAATAGCTTGAGGGTCCTCCACACAGCCTGCACCTGTGTGGAGTGCACTAGTGGCTGCGTCCGTTTGCACCCCCACCAGCAGTACGGGTGTTTTTTTTCTTCACATCCACGCCAACACTTCTTGTCCATTTTTTGTTTTTTGCTTTTTTTTTCTTTTATGGGTCATTCTTATTGGTGTAAGATGGTTTGTCAGTGTGGTTTTGATTTGCATTTCCTTGATTATTGGTGATACTGAGCGTTTTTTCATATGCCTGCAGGCCATTTAATTTCCTCCTTGGAGAAGTGTCTTTTTAGTTCTTTTCCCATTTTTTGACTAGGCTTCTTACTTCGTTTTTGTTAAGTTGTGTGAGTTCTCTGTATGTTTGCTATCAGGCAGGCCCTTATCTCCCAGCCTTGATTAGTCACCCAAGAAGCCACATAGAGTCTCTCTTTCTCTGCATCTCTCTTTCTCTCTCCAGTCTCTTTCTGCTCCCTCTCTCTGTTTCTCCAGTCTCTCTGCTCCCTCTCTTTGTCTCTCTCTTTCCCTCTCTCCAGTCTCTCTCCTCTCCTTCTCTCCCTCTCTCTCTCTGTCTCTCTCTGTCACTGTCTTTCCAGTCTCTCTCCTCTCCTTCCCTCCCCCCCGCTCTTTCTGTCTCTCCAGTCTCCTCTCCTCTCCAGTGCTCTGTCCACTTATATATTTACAGTGAGGAGCAGAAGACATTATTAAGGAAATGTATCTAAATTGTATCTAAATGTATCTAAATGTTTCTGAACTGAACCAAGATTATGCATCAAACCATGCACATTGTACGAATTTCTTCAGTTACTAACTGGTGTGTTCACCTTC
Source organism: Uropsilus gracilis (assembly GCA_004024945.1). NCBI lineage: Eukaryota > Metazoa > Chordata > Mammalia > Eulipotyphla > Talpidae > Uropsilus > Uropsilus gracilis. The sequence continues at coordinate 53,173 of PVHY01003659.1, read as the reverse complement.
CCCCAAATCCCAGACTTATCAAATATACAGTTAAAAAAAAAAAAAAGCCTGCTAGCAAGTTTTACTAGGATGTTCAATTAGCAGAAAATACTGTAGAAGACATAAGCAGTATACCATATAATGCAACCACTGAAACCGCCTAAGAAATTTCCACTTGACAGTATTTTTACATACCAGATAAACTGGGAATAACTGACCTCCCAGTATCCTTTCCGTGCCCTTTATATCACAACTCTGTGGTAGACAAAGGTAGAATAGATAGCCCTATTTTCAGAGAACTTATTGTCATGTACAAATATGCAACCATGTTAAAATTACATGCCCTTGTACCCTTGTATGGAGTTAGGTACACAAGTCAAGCTATGCCCAGCAAATCCGCAATTTGCAAGAACTTTGGAACTATTGATGCCAGCTAACTTCTTGGATGACTGAACTGAAATGCCCCTTATGGTTGCCTTTATCTGACACATGGAAAAGCAATGAAAGCTGAACTGAAGAGAAAACAAAGTATAAGTGAGCTATAAAGAGGGAAAAAAAGACAATCTGGAAGACAGTAAACAAGAGTATTGGTAATTTTTCAGTTCTCAGAAATCTCTCTGTATGAGATAACATCTATGTTTCTTGACATTGAATTCCAATAAGAAACTATTTCCATAAATTCTACTTTTTCACTTGAATTAATACAACAGACTGACCTGCATGCCTTGAGGGATGTAATCAAAATGCAACTTTATTTGTCCTTTTAAAATGTATTCAATACTAGAGGAAAATTCTTCTCTTGCCCTTGGATGAAATTCTTTCTTTAGTAAGCCCCATAAGTTTCCTGTTCTCATTTAAAGCATAAAATGTCTTCCAGTCACTTTAAAAACCAAAAACTGTCCCAGTTCTCTAATTAAAATTATCCAGCCCTAGATAATAACCCAAACTCAACTTTCCTTTCAGGCTAGAGCTGCAGGTTCGCGACTTACAAATGAAAAGAGAAGAAATAATCATCTTCCTTCTCTCCTTTCCGAATCTCTTCTGCTGACTGCAGTTTCTGACATCCCAGGGTTGAATCAGGGAAAAAAAAAGGGGGGGGGTGAGGGTGGCTTCAAGGTTAACACCAGTTTCACAGGATAGGTACAAGCAACCTCCGGCATTGTAGAGATTCTGACCTATATCATCGGAGCCTTTGTTGAACTTTGCAGAGAAATTCCTCTCATCCCATACTAAATCTGGGTGGCTGTAATTCCTACACTGTGACAGATAAATATATCTTCTGGTATAGCTTTCCTCATTTAGCCCCTAGATTCCCAGTAATCCAAGCCTAATAAAACTGCTTTGTGGAACACTGGAGCTTTCCTGATGGTTTTCTGGGGCAGAATTACAAGTAGTTTCACTAGTTCTGTCTTTCCTGTGAGGTCCACCTTTGGTACCCTTTCCTTTTCCTGAAGCCACCAGTTGAAAGTAACATCTTTCAGCTAAACTAGGAGACACATCTTGTGCTTTCTAATAGTCCTATTGAGGCAGTACCTCCTTCCAAAATAGAAGTAGAAATCAAAGTGAGACTTAACAAACGCCTTCTTTTTCATCCCAGGACTCTTTTATAGAATCAGCTTGGATCAGTGGTCCGTCCCTGATTGAGGTTCAAGAATCTAAAAACAAACTTCTCCATTTGTTTTGCAATTTTTCATTTCAATACAGGACGCTTGCCTTACATGCAGCTTCCATTATATCTTGGTGTCATAGTCAAAAGTTCAATGCTATCTATCACGTAACATTAGTTAAGTCAGTTTCTATTACTATCTCTCCCAGCCCACCAAGGAACATTAATGAACCAACACAGTCATACCCACAGCCTAGTTTTTATGAACCTCAAGGAAAATCATCATTGAATAACTAGTTGTGAAGGTTCATGGGATAGAACAATATTCTGAGTCAAGAATTTGATGTGCATAAACTAAGAAATGAACTTGCTAACTATTAACATCCATATCCACATGCAATCATGGTTTCCTTTACTCACAGTAGATTAGTAAGTTGATCTTGTGAAATTCCAGAGAAAGATTATTTTTACAGAAAATAAAAGTTAAAATAAGTGTAAGAGGCTAGAGTGCAAAATATGATCACAATTATTCATTTTAGAGCCACCAGATCCTACATTCATTGAGCAAATAAATATTAGCTTCATACCCAACACACTCAAGCCATTATGATGGGGGTTGAGATGCTGAACAAAATGCAAATGATTCCAACTCCTCTGAAGTTTTGTCTCCATATTTGTTCTAGCAAAAACAAGAAAAAAGTTCTAGCAAAAACAAAAACAAAAAAAAGACCCATGGAATTAGTTCCACCAAGTCCCTGCTAAGTCATAAAAGGAAAAAGAAAATTGTGATGAAAGATAAAATCTGCTTCATTTATGTTGTGAAAATATGCCTAAAACACATGGGCCTTTGATCAAAAATGTGGGTCTTTTGAAAGCCAGGTGCCTCTCAAGTTCTTTCCATGAGGCAAACATAAATGAACTGAAATTTAGCAGGTTCATGGTAATGAAACGTAAAAAATAATTTTGCTATGTATAATAGGAAGCTAACAGAAAAAACTAGAATAAGTAGAATAAGATAACCACATTTCTGCACTTTTACAATCAAAAGAGAGTAATGCATAAATGGAAACTAATGGACAATCAGAGTTGTCGTTTAGAACAAGAGCTCTGTGTCTGACAGAAGAAAATACCTCAAACAACAACTCATCAGATATACAACAGCTCTTTATTCAGTAAAACTGCTTTCGTCCCTTCAGTCCAAGGAGGTTGAAGATGAACATTATGAAACAGTAACATGAAAGACACTATTGGATGTATTTTGCTACCAGAAATCTGATTGTAAATTCATAAACTACTTCCTTTTTTATAGGGTGACTTGATCATTTCATTTGCATATGGTTCATTCACTAAAGATATATATGGCTTACAGATAATGGAGAATTCACCTTAGGGTTATCAGGAAATCCAAGAGTAGTACATATATATTACCTCTAAGTCCTAGCTTCTGCCAGTACTTATAGCTAGGAATGATCAGAGAAAACTTTAAACTTTACCAAAAAAAGAGTTGAGTCGGTGTTTCTGGGAACCTGGTATGTACCTTGCTAAGACCTCCTCTGATGACGTACTAATTGGTGAGTCATTTGTAGATGTTGAAAACTAGAGCATCCCTTGGGCAAAAACTCCCTATCTAGGCTAATTTGTAATCCAGGTCAGGGCACTCTTGAGACCGAAAGAGGTACTATCATAAATATTCATGAATGTGAGTTCCTCAAAACTCACATTCTTGCCATAATCTGTCTTGACTCCAGCAGGACTAAACTGATTATTTCCTTCATAGAATTACTGTAAGTCAGATTTCTAGGATACTATCTATCATCTGTATTCACCTGCAGGTTTACATATAAACCTGCAAACAGCAACCTGCAGTCAATCTAGTTGTCACTCAAACTACCTGGATAGAGTCTAGGATATTTGCTTCCCTTGAATTGCAGAACAAAAATGCAACTCCAAAGGAGGGAGGAAAGATGTTGTCACAATATGGAGACTCATGGCTGACCAGGGTTTCTTCAACTGCCCACACTGATAGCAGTCACTAAAGAGAGGAGGAAGACTGAATCTGATACCTCACTGCCCTCACACTGTCTTCCCCTCCAGGTATAGGTGGAGCACTCACAAGCTCCCACTTAATGATGAGAGTGTCCAGAATGAGTGTGACATCAAGTCATGACACACACCCTCCCATCACTGGAACAACCAAAACCTGTGGGAGCAACAACAAATTCTATGAGTAGATTTTGCCAATTCACTTATTTAGAAATTGTGCCTTCAGTACTCTTTGGGAGAATTTAAACTAATATAGTTTTTTAAATTATTTCTCCTGAAAAATAACTTATTTTCTATATTAATACAATTCTGAAGAACTTTGCATGCCACCAGAACTTTGATAGTAGGGTTACTTATATAACTCAAGATAGTTTCTATGATTCCACACAGCAGGATCTAAGATTATCCCCAACCCCAAAGTGCTATAAATAGGTGCACTTTTCTCATTAATGACCAATCAGAAATTCTTGGACTAGCCCAGCGTGTTGATGGATGGACAGAGGGACTCAGACATTTAAACATATTACATGTGGGGATTATCTCTGCTACTAACCTACTATCCACTAATGCCCTCTATGCATTAGGCATTACACAAAGTTGTACCAACAAATGATAAACAGAGACAGAGTGGCGTCTCTCTAATAAAGCTTTCCACATGGTGAAGGCAATGACATAACCACTAAAGAAACCGGAGGGCACAAAGTTGTAGCCTGAGTCACTAGAAAATAAATGGGAACATTTTTAGGTGAAGTGGTCAATGGAGGACCCAGGAGAAGGTAAAATGGAAGTCAAAATTCAAAGCAAAAGTATATATACCTCTTTGTTATAACCCTAGACTCTCTTTTGCATTTCTTCAAGTATCAAATTTTAAATGCCATCTCCTAGTGCATTTGCTTTCCTTCTCAACCCTATTTATTTAGTAGTCTTAATAATGACTTCTATGCTCGTATTCCCTCTCATCTTGGTCACTGGGCAGGTGGCCTCTCAGCAAGGAACTCTTAAGGAAACCCACCATTCTTCTCCAGTATATAGACATTGCAGCCAAGTCTTTAATCCTTATTAATCTTGTGTTCATAACTTGGTCCCATTATCCAAGAAAATAGTGTTTGAGATAATAAACAAGAGTCAGAGCTTATTCTGTGTTTTATTAAATTTCTTGCATGATCAAAAGTTATTTTTGATAGAAAAATAATTAGATCAGTTGGTGAGGCTACTTGTCCTGTGAACACAATTTGAGTTTCTTTTCTTTTCCCCCTCTGGCTCAGAATTATTAGAGAGGACTTCACTCTGAACACTGACAGAGCATCTGCAATAACCGGTCTAGGCACAAGATGGCATTTCTAATCATTTTACATAATCAATTCAACAAATTCATTTAATTGTCTGCATTGAGGACTAGAAGCACAACCTTGTCCCTCTGAGCTCACAGGCCAGCAGAGCAATTTGCTTTCATTACTAATACAAATTTATCCAGGCCTCATTAGTCTATTGGCAATAAATGGAATTCATATTAACAGTAATAGCTCTATTTTCACTAATTCCTCTCTGATTGCTGAAGCATGGTTCAACCCTATGCTGAGACCCCACTGACATTTCTGATGTGGGATCTGCCAGGTACTCTAGTCTCTGCCTTCCAGGTGGCACTAGAGTTCCACACTTTCTGACAGGCTCTAGGATCTCACATAGAGGACCCGATTCTTCCAGGTCTTATTTATTACCACTCTCTTCTTGGTATTCAGCATTGCTACTGACTGGCTTACAGTGCCTGGCTCCTTCTTTCCTCATCATGTGTCCTCACCAGAGGTACCTCAGGTCTCATGTGAGCAGATGTGGACAGATGTCCAAGACTGGACAGTATTGGAAACAGTCACTCTATTGGACGATTCCAGCCATGGCTAGACTTAAGATAGCATCTCTTTCAGCTCTTGATTCCCTCTTCAGAGGTCAAGAAGAAATCTGCACAAGAAGACTAAGATGAATGTAAATATCATCTTGACCCTCTGTCAATGAGCCTGAAAGGGAACCCCAAAATTCAACAACCTTCAGGCCTAGAACTCACACTCTGGGTACATCATCTTGACTCAGGCAGGACTATGCTGCTTTATAACTTTCCTTTATGATTTTATTACATCAGATTTCCAGGACATCAACCGTCTCTTGCACCTTAATCTCCATATGAAATCACAAGTAAACATCTTGTTGTTCTTCTCCCCCCATCTCCATCCCAAATTCTAAAACTCCTCCACAGTAATTCTTTGAACTACACCCCTTACCACCAATGAAATTCCTTATCTTCATATTCCTGAATGTTTACTTCATTTTCTAGTTTTAAGGAAAAGCTAGTTATTGCCTGAGGATACTTTTTCCCTTTTAAGCTGAGAGTTGGGCATTTTTCCTTCATGTGACCTTATAGTATTGAACTTGGAAATTCTCCCTGTTCATTGTCAATGCTGCATTAATATTACTATGACAATCCATGTAGGTAAACCGTTGCTGATTCTCAGCCTTCATCTTATGTCACCTCTGAGCCACAGAGGATGAAATGAATAACTTGCACTTTCCCAGTAGACTTATTTCACCTGGCATCAAGATGTTATCCTTCATTGGTTTTCTTTCAATATTACTACTCACTTCTCTTTTTTTTTTTTTTTTTTGGGGGGGGGGGGTAATTCTTTTTTTCCCCTGTATTCCCCTAATGTGAAGAGTACCAGGATTAGTTCTACATAAAAACTCACATCTTGGTGATTTCATGAATTTCATGACTGTGGATTATATATGTAGACAGAGGAATAGCTATACATATAAAGAGATTAAAAAAAGATAATGACTGATAGACAGAATTCTATACTCAAATTTGCTCAAGTCAAAATTCTTAGTTATTATTTATTCCTTCCTTTCCTTCATACTCTATGTCCAAAATATCAGCAAGTCCTATTGGCCTCAAAATATAACTATATGATGGTTATATTTAATATATATAACTATATAACTTCCCTCACAATATAACCATAATTTTACCACTTTCAACATGATCCAGTACTACCACCCTAGTTCAATTCTGCCTCTTTGCTTCCCTTCCAGCCAGTCTGTCCAGCATCTAGAATAATCCATGTAAAGCATAAACCATATAGTATCTGTCAACCTTCTCAAATACTGCCCAAACACAAACCATGACTAATTCCCTTTTTTCCTTCATGGTGTTGCTCAAATTCTCTTCTCAGTGAGGTTCATCTTACCCATTCTATCACAAGTGCAACTTGCCTAATACCAGTCCACAATTCATGATTACTTTGCCCTGCCTTCACTTCATCTCTTTTCTATAACATTAATTATCTTCTACACTTATTTATAATGTGTATTACTTATTTTTTGCCCTGTCTAGAAGGGCAGGTATTTTTATGTTAATCAATATTATATTTTAAGTCCTCAACACAAAGGCTTATAGTGTATACAGAACAAATAACTGTTCAAATAAATTAAAGTTGGGGTTCCAAAGTGAATACAGCAAAGTATGGTATATGTTTTCAAAAAAGGGATAAAGGGAATATTCAAAGGATAAGAATGACATATATTATATTTATTTTGGAGGAACTGAGAAAAGGTTTACAGAGAGCTAGAGGTGGCATTTAATTGTAAGAGTTGATGATGAGAAAAGACAGTTCAAAATCAAAGTTGTATCAAAAACTAGACAACAGATAACAAAAAATATAGAATATATGTATGTATGGCTGCATACATACATATATTCTGCATTTTGAAGTGGAAATCATTTGGAGCTGCCTGGAATGTAGACATATTAATTAGAAAATTGGAGTAAATTTTTAATGTTGCATGGTTTTTAATTTTGTAATTATAGTATTGAAATATGTATACCTATCTGTAACTAGGTATATTTTTCTTCCCAGAAAAATAAACATAAAAAAATTTTAATGCTACAAAAAGAATAGTATAGAATCAATAAAGTTCCAACTCACACAAAGTTTAGGTTCTATATGTAGTGTGATGCTAATAAAAGATTTTAAACACACAAAGAATAAAGTTTAATTAGGAAGATAAGTGAGAATATAGAGAAAAGGGAAACAAATAGACTAGTTCTGAAAGTTGTTGCAATGTTCATTACGAGAGGTTATGAGGTATTTATACCATACATAGAATAATTTTTAAAGGAAGATCTAAGTTCAGTATATTCAAAGTAAAATTAACAATACTTGCTGATTGAAAGAAAGAACGAGGAAGGAAGAAGGCAAGGTCTCTATAGACTATAAATATAATGCAGAATACAATATAGAGGCGACATATGAGAGAACTTCAACTTGGAAGTATATTTGAGACATGATGGAAATATTCATTTGTGGCTATGGAAAAAAGTTTAAGCTGGAACAATATAGTTGTGATTTTCTTGTTAAATGAGTGTGGCTATAAAGCATCTGAACACTGAGTTCAGAATTTACAGAAAAAAACATCTAATAATGGCTGGAAATATTCATAGAGGTGAGAAGAACAACATCATGATTCACCTCAAAAAGAAGAGAAAGAGAATGGAAGTCGAAGGAAAATAAGCATGGTTAGAGAAAAAAATGCCAGTCTTTAGTAAATCCAATCTGAGTGACAAGCTCTAAACACCGAGTGAAAAATACATTGTGATCTTTAAAGCAGAAAACTGGGAAGATCACAAGATCAGAGTGATCATGAATCATTGTCATGAGTGCTAAAGTCTGAAATTGTAATTGCGGAGTCAGGGAGATGATAAAGACCTACATATCCATAATGTATTGGAGTTATAAATGCAGAAGTCACCAAAAGGATGGGAAAATGTGCTTTATTTCTGTATAATTACTTTAGCAGATAAGTAATCAAGAGTATCAAACAGTTTTTACATTTTTAAATTAAGCATCTTATAAAAGTATTAAACGGTGGTACTGTGAAAAGGTTTTAAGGGCACAGCCGAAGTCAAGTACATGAGAAAATAATAAATTAGTGACCTGTAGGATCAGAAAGTGAAATTACCATCAAGTGAGCTGTAATCATACTTTCCAAATCAAAGTTTTGTTTCATAGGATTTAATTTCTTACTAGGTGACATTTATATGAAATAGACTTTCATAGTGGAATATGATGTGAAAATTGCTATGAAAATAAAACAATTAACTTAATAATGATTAATGCCTTCCATTATATTCAGAACCAGTCAGTGCAACTGCTGACTGGAGAGAGATGCATACAAGGTCTACAGATGAAAAACTAAGATTTTAATGTTTTAGAAGTCCTGGATTTTTAATTATATGAGTGTTGCACTTGTACTACATTTCTCTTTATCTATTTTAAAGTATTAGTTTCTTTTAGGGTACAGAAAATTGTTAAAGTTTTCATGTTTTTTTCTCTGTAAAAGTCACTGACCAGGTATTTTCCTTTTGATGACTTGGGGTTCAAATCTATTATTCCTTACATTGATTTTATAGTTGAAGCTTGGGACTATCTCTGAAAGCATATCTTAGCATTAAATATTAAGACATCACAAAATGAGTTATGGGGCATAAGCAGCAGGAAAGTAATTAACATGACAAGGAAAAAACAGAACAGAAATGATCTAAGAATGATTTTGGATTGTCAAGAAATATTCTAATTTCAACAAGTAGAAAAATCCGGGTCATTTTCCACTTTTCTTTTCTTTGCTCTGCAGATCCAATCCTGCACTCAAGGCAATCCTTAGACATTAAGTGAAAGTATACAGATTTTCTTTGAAATTTTTGTTAGTGATTACTTTGCCTTCAGAGCAGAGGAAATATCTGTTGTCAGTTGTCAAATATGTTTGTGTCGCACATGGTTTGTGTGTGGATATCTTGCCTTAAGAAAGAAGAGATGGGAGTGTTGAACTGTCATGATGATTTTAAAGTTAAACATACTACTTTTAGAGAAGAGGCCAGAGCATGTATTTGTCGGCAGTTGCTAACAATAAAAATGTGCCTATCTAGTATAGCCATGTTTTATCTTACTAACACGTCAAAAGTGAATGGACAGATAAAGAATTAATCTCCTAATCATGGCAATTAAATTTGAAAAACATGCTAGAAGACCAAAACCTATGGGAGTGCACCTCAGGGTCCACCTGTTGGCCTGGAAGTTGTCAGAGATGAGCATTCACTCTCCCACAGGCGTCTGAAGGCGAGGACCATGACCCTGTAAAACTTTCCAATCCAGAAAAATTGCTGACCATCACATCCACAGCTGTAGCACCTGGACTCTGCCTGAAAACAACTTCTTCCCTGCATGGGAAACTAGCAAATTCCATGACCTCACTTTGAATTCTCTATATTAACCTCCTTAAATTCAATAGGAAAGGGTTTTATTCAAAAACTGAAAAAAGTGTGTACTTGAGTTTGCCTGTCTGCCTGCCTGTCTGGGTTTCAGTCCACTGATAGAAAAGAGATTTGTGTGATTGGAACATTCATGGAGCACCCTCTAAGCTCCTTATCAGGGCCTTATCAGGCTTAATTTTCAGTAGTGTACCCAAGAGACAGCAGTGGCATCCTGAATTCCCTGAGTCTAACTGGTCTCAAATGACCACACAAGACCTCTGCTCTCCTTAGGGAACAGAGACCAACTTTAGAAACTACAAAATTCTTCCTCCACCCAATTAGGCTAGCCTGGACTCTTGAGTCAACATTGAGTCCTATTTTAGGCCAACTTCAGTAAAGCCTCCATTCTCACATTTCTCTCTTAAAACTTAAGCAGGTAAAGGGGTAACTCCAACAATGAAGTTGTAACAAGAAATGTATGAATAGGAATAAAAGTGTTTACTAGTCCCTTCTCTCTACTTTTACTGAAATTAGAAATCAAACTCAAATGAGAATTTAGTATTTTTTTTCTAATAGCAAAAATGGAAATGAAGTATTTGTAAATCACCAGAATTAAAGAGCTCTTTCAAGAGAAGAGGACACAGTGTTTCATATCTGAAAATTATTTCATTACACAGCAGTTATTAATCTTGCTCGCTTCTTCACCAAACTTGGGTGATCAGGCATCCTGTCTGTTGCTTTCATTATAATGCGTTCTTCAACAGTGAGCCAAAGATAGATGTCAAGCTTGAAGCAGTGGTTCATTTACCTTCATGTACTTTGCAGGGAAAGCCTCTGATGATTATGTAAGATGCCATCAGAATTAATTATCAAGTGGATGGATGAATTTTAAAATGAGGTTATAATTCATTGACCAGATTCTTGTTCACCATTCTTCAATTAGGGTGGGCCTACTCGAACTCAGATTAACATTCTTCTTTCTTCTTAATTGATCTCATGTCATCCTTGAACAAAAGTCATTTGTTAGTATAGGAAGCAAAGTTAAACATGGAGTCTACTGATATTGAGACTTTCTCACAGGGAACACAGCAAGCAGAGTGCTAGTAATGGAAAGTGGTCACACATACACATGTGCATACACACACACGGATACACCCACAAGAAGTCATGTTGAACTTCTGTTAATCAGGCTTTGTATTAAAAATATGTAACAGTTCCTATAGTGTCATGGACCCAAACACTGGAATGAGGGAAAAATCTCATTTAAATAATGTGACACAACCTACTGGTATAGACATGTTGAGACATCTGATTGAATAGTGACTTTGAAGATGACAATTCATTGCGCTCATTTCTATTTTACCTTAAAATTCAAAGGTGATTTATAAGTCCCAAGTAAGAAATCCTGTAATTTTATTGATATTTGCAGTGTAAACCGGATAGGCAACCTCAAACGCAGGGTAGGAGAGAAAAGTCAGGCAGTACACAGGGGAGCTGCTCGTGGTAAATCAAAAAACAGAGAAGTGCGCTCCCCAGGCAAAAATACTCAGTTTCAAATATTTGTAAAACTTCTAGTCAAATAAATGATATGATCAGATTCTGTCTCAGGTTCAAACTTAGAAGCATGCCTAAATCCAATAAATATCTATAATGGTTTCCAGTCTAATGAACAACTTTTGAAATAGTCTACATCCCTTGTGATAGACTATGCTATTACATCAGGAAAGTGGAATCATTTACAACAAAATGTAAATAAAAATCAAAGGCAAAAATGTCCCTAATGAATCACTTGGACTAAAAAACTGGGAGCCCAGGGAACACACCTTATATCAACTTCATACCTTGCTTGTTTCTTATTCTATGTGATACCCAATGCAAAACGAAGATGTTTTTCATTAACTTTTTTCTTCTTTTAAGTTTTTAACATATGAAGGCTTTAATATTTCTGAATAAAACATCAAATAAAGTAGGAAAAACAACACAAAAGCCATTATAAATACTTTTTTCCCCAAACAAGTTACTTTTGTTCTTTTTAATAGAGGTAATGATAATTTATATCATTGTTTGTATTTCTAGAGTATAGTATCCCCCCCATCAGGTATTAGTCCATAGTGCACCCATCACCACCACTAAGTACCCATAGTCCTCCATAATGGTCCAGTGTGCTCCCTCCCCACTTTGTTCTCATCATGCCTAGGTCCCTTGGATTTTTCAGGTATATGGTCAGTTTTCAAGGGTAAGTTTCTAAATTTGCCTTTATATGACCCTTTGCTTGCTTTCTCTATATTCTACCTATAAGAGACACCATCCAGTATTTGCCATTCTCTGAATCACTGTGATTGGTACAAACACTTCCTCATTCATCCACATCATGCTTGATTACTTCATAAAGATCCCGTGATGACCAGGTCCAAGGTCATTGAGTAAATGGTGACAATAAAATGCAGATACTGATGAGAGTTTCCTCCAAGACAACAGCAATGAGACACTGACCTCATACTATGAAAATGTACCATACAACACAATTTGTGGTGTTTCATGCCACAGCTTTAGAAATGGCAGCACATACTACTTACAATTCCTATTATGAAATGTATTTTGAGATAACACTGGTCTGTCTCACTGATGACAGTTCATTTCTTGCTGCTATGGCAGCCTATATGTGTGGTGGGTGATTAAAGACCAGTGTCTCCCTGTTATGACATTTGATGAAGTCTGAAAATATTTCTTATACGGAATTTGTAATAGCAACATTAATCAGCTTTTCAAATCAGTTGAATCTCAAGTGATATCACAGCTTTTATCCATCCCTAGACTGTTAATTTCCTAAGGAGAAAAATGTCATATAATGAGTAAAATGTATGTTTATAAGTTTCTACTTTTAAATAACTACCAACATTTAAATGCTTTGATGTAAGAGAAGCTATTTCTTCAAGAAAATCTATCTCAAAGATAAAGTTTTAGCTGGAGAAATTTAATGAAAATGGGAGAATAAATTAACTTGCTCCAAAATAAATACTTTATTCTGAAAATATTAACAAAAATCTATTTACAATTCTGCTATATATTGATATATGCATGCTTATACCCATATCTATATAAATTCACAAAAAAATAATTACATTCATTTTTATTCATGTCAACACATTCTTGATTAAAAAAATCTTCACATACATTCTTCATTCTATTAGAAGATATCAAAACTATGATTTTCCTTTTTGCCATTTAAAGCAAATAATAGCGTAAGTCTGGTACAACAGGATTTTAAACTTGATCCTTATTAATGTCCTGAGCTTCTGGGGATTGAGTAAAGCAGAGATTTCTATAATCTTGAGAAGTGTAGAAATGAAAGGAACTTTCACATCAGCTACTCATTAAAGTGAATAAAAATTTTTCTCTAAGTACCTCTCTTCCTCCTTCACCCCTCCCTCTCCCTCACTCTCTTCTGCTCTCTGTCTGTCTTAGCACTGAGGCTTTGAAGAAGCAAGATGCCATCAACAGTTCCAACACAAGAAGTGAACTCTACCAAAAACCTGATAGAGCATGAGATGGCCCTTTCCCTCACAGAGCCCCCTAAGGGGTGCTGTGTGCACCCCTAAACAGAGGACCTTGTTAAACAACTGCTGACTCTTCACTCACAGAAAATGTAAGATAAACATATATGTCATTTTTAAAACATTCAATTTATGGTAGTTTGTTGAAAAACATACAGGTAAGTCCACAGGCAGTCTGTGCTCATGGAGAATGGCAGATGCCCCAGGAGACGGCAGCATGGCACAGAGGCAGACTGCATGTCGTGTGTTTCTTCCTTCTCTAGCCCACATACGCCATTCCCTCTCAAGCTCTCTTATGAAACACAGGTCCAAAGACATCATGAACAATGTGTGCAAATTTGGATCAGCAGGGCATGAAACCAAGCATGGACCCTTGTGATCCCAGGACAGCTACACACTCCATAACTGGCCCTGCCTGAGCACATGGGCCAGAACCAGTAAAGTTTCCTCCCAAGGATAACATCTCCTGGCCTGCGTGATCAAATATTTCAATTGAATGCTCTCCCATTCCCTGTCCCATGAAAAAAATGTCATCGTGGGGAGGGTAATGAGCAACTAGAATAGCAACGGAGGCACTAAACGTACCCAGCTGAACAGCTGTTGAAAATTTTCCCTTCATTGACTCAACTTCCCTTAGTCAGTAGACTTCTATTTCCTTTTCCATTAATAAATTCTAGACTCCTGTCAGCTCACAGCTAAATCACCTCAATAGCTCTTTGCTTTTTGAAGTCCTTACAGGATATTTTTAATAGAACACAGCCAGATTAATCTCTCTACAAACACCTATCAAAAAAAGTTAAACTGCACATAATTTTCTTTCCAACCTCATTCTACCCACCTTTTTACTCTCAGTGGTATCTTATACATTGAAAAACCAGACACAATCAGAGTTTATTCACATGTTCTAGGAGAATTTCAAATAGGGAGATTCAATCCACATTTCTAGATTCAACTAAAGAAACATTTTCAAATTCCCTGCTGTATGCAGGTGCCATGCTTGATACTAGCAACACAACATGAGGAAGCAGTGGGTCAGCCTTTGAGGACTTCATTGTAGTCCTGATGAGAGCTTAAAGCAAACCTTCTCCACCACCACCATCATCACAAAAAATATATGACAATTAGTAGAGAGGAGGGAGGACTGTGTGAAAGATACTGTGAGAACACAAATAAGAGGAACAGTGGGAGTAAAGTGAGAGAGATAAACTTAGTCCATGTAGGGCACTGATTTATCTTCTTGATCGGGAAACTAGGGCTTCCTAAATAAGTCAAAATAAGAAAGAAGGAAAGACTACATACACAAATAGTTTTTCAATAAGAAGGTGATGATATCTAAATACACAAGTTACTTTTCAATAAGAAGGTGAAGGATACCTACATTAGGGCAAAAGTAGCAAAAATAGAAAGGCAGGGGGGAACCTATGTGATGAAGGATTTATACAACTCAGAATGACAAAGGAGAGAGAACAAAATAAAGAGATGAAGCTGAGTTCCAAGTTCTCAGGCCAAGAGTGGCCAAGGAAAAACAAGATATTGGTGAGAAAACAGTCAGAACAGAACCAGGGCTGGGAAGGAGGAAAGAAGTGTCACATTTTAAATAAAATGATTGAAAAGCTGAAGTAAATATTTAAGGAGTATATCTAGAAGGCAGAACTGGTGTGTATTTAGGGCCATGATAAAAATATTAAGATATATAAAAAGAAGGACATAGAACCAAAAATGAATACATCAACATATGAAGTCACAGAATCTTATAAAATGCTAAAGAAAATGAATATGAGTAGTTAGAAATTAAGAAGAGACACATCAAAATATTCTGAGACCTACGAGTCTTATTGATAGGTATTAACTTAAAATAAATGTTATTAATTGTCCTCTGTTCTAACATACTTCCTCCCTAAAGGTATTTTTGGAGTATTTTACTTGTTAATGGTCATGGAAATTGGGGTTAGCTTTTGAAAAATTATTTCAAAATATAAAGCAGAAAAATCTGATGATATTGAAATTCACTTACATGTTACAGGGGAAAATGGAGACACGTGGCTCCTATCCAGTTGATCAGACAGCTCCTAAAGGCTACCCTGCCACAAACTGTGATCAGAGGTCTTAACACATCAAAACAATGAAGATAAGAGAACAAATAAAGTTATACATAATAAATAGACTGGCATTTAAAGCCAGTGTATTTTAAATTTTTCAATCCAAAGCACAGGTCTTTTTCTTACATTAACATTGAAAAGACCTATCCAATAGTTCTTCAATCCAAACTTGTAAAACTGCATGCCTCCCACTGATACTCAATATTGCAGGTTTTTAACTCTCTCTGAGTCAGAGTCCTTAATTCCACAGGTCATTAAACATAGGACTGGCCTACAATGGAAGGATGGCTAGCTCAAACAACTCTAAGTCAAAACTCTAGCATTAAACAACTGAATTGTAATCTCACCCATCTACATGTTGGTGTATTATAACGACCTTTTTTCTTAAATAGGAAGCAGTAGTGTATGTAATCAGCAGTACAGTAATCAGACTACAGTCAAAATTCTAGCCCTATCACCACCTAGGAGTAACATGACCTTGAAACTGGTAACACTTCCACAAGTGGGAAATGAATGGTTGTATAAAACTTGCAGGGTGGTTGGGAACTAAATGATGGGATGCCTACAAGTCACCTAGAATAGAGCCTGCTATATTTCTACACTGTATTTGGGTGAGATTAGTCATAAAAAAATAACATTAAATTTGTATGATCTCCTTTCTCTACCACAATTTTATCGACTGGTATTAGCAAGAAAGAGCAGCATTTTTGTAATCTGACATTTTCAAGATTCTACATGATTAACACAATTTCCAGCAAACCATATTGCTAATTTCTTAGCTTTCATGACCACCTATGATTAATGTTCTCCTATCTAGTAATAAATGCGATAATGTTATGAGTTGTGTAACTTGAAGCATTATAAGTAGGGCAAAATGAAATGATTTATGCAATCAGAGACAGGTAGGACAGCACACACTTGACCCTCATTCAAGAAATATATAGTAATTTATGATAGAAACACAGGAGTGTTTGGGAGAGAAAATTGTATCATGCAAAGGAAAAAGAAGTATGCTGTTAAAAGGTAGTATGAACCTTAAATGAATTATGAAATACAGATAATCATTAACATCATCCCTTTGTTAAGTAAGGTATAGCTTCAGTTTCTCTATGGAGTGTCAAAAACAACATTTATCTCACAGAATTTTAAGGATTAGATGGTTTTACATTAGGAGGTGTGTAACTATCAATAATATGATTATTTCTCAACAATTGGTGATCATTGTTACTATTTATTGAATCTTTGGGGGGTCCTGGAAAGAAAAAGGAAATACATGGTTGGAATTGTGAAGAGCATTTCATGTTGGGACTCTTCCCTTGGAAGATGGCATGGTAAGGACAAAAACACAGCTATAGAAACATGCAGACTAGCAGTGGTGAGAAGCCATTATCACTATGGGATCTATCTTTGTGGGATTCATCCTCTAAGGGCTCCAACTAGAACAGCACAAGGTCAGAGGACAGATTGAAGGGAGCCAAGGAGTAAACAGAGGTTACACAGCCCAAACAGCAAAGAACTAATGAACTAATCTCTTATTCCTCAGAAACAGCCCAGAGCCTTCATTTTGCTCAGTGCATTCCTTCTGCAGTTCTACACCCATGCCTAGTCTGTTTTCTCTTTTATTTTTTTTTTTTAACCTTAAGACCTAGGGTGACAACTGTGTCATCTCTGATACTTTCTGAAGTTTCTAATCAGTGGAGTGTAAGCTTTATTTTGAGGCATATATTTCTCTTTTACTATTCCAATTCATAGACCAAAGGAAGAAAGTTCTTGATCATTAAAAATTAGTTAACCTGATAATTCATAATTGTTCATCTCTTCATGCAAAAGACAGAGGTGTCAAAACCTAATAACATTTTCAGTGTCTGTTGAGTTAACCAGAAGAGCTTCATTTGGTCATGCGCTATAGTCTTCCTCACAGTTAATTCATAAGTCCAAGAACCACTGTGGGCCCAAGATTTTAATTTAAACAGCAAACAGCCTAAATGGATCAGCCTGAATCTTGATATTTGAAGAAGACAGTTCCTAACCAATCTTTACTCAAGCTACTGGAGTTGACTTTTTACCTACCCCTTGTACTTCAGTTCTATTCTTGACCTGTTTATCGGAGTTTTAGCAAGAAGCTTGCTGAGCTAGTTTTCCTAAAACTAACCCAAATTTGATATTTAATACAATTCCTCCCTTTCCAACCTTAGTAACTGAACATCCGTCACATCTGTTCTTATTCCTTTTTTTCCAGCCTCCTCACCCTACTTCTGTCTTCAGCTAAATCAGGTAAAATAGTGTGGCCAGAATCCTCCCTTATGCCTGATGCTTCCTCTTTGTAGCTTTTTATTCTCTCACCTTGCTGCTCTCTCCTCTTCTCACTTTTCATTGAAGCAACATTACTTTACAGAACTATATAAGTTCCATATATACAGTTTCTCACCTTAGCAATCAGTAACATAAGCCCATGCTCACCACCAAATATCCAGTCAACATCCACCACCAACCAAGCAGTCCCTGCCACTCAGACATTCTTTGCTCCTGCATCTCTGTCTACTACCTTTCAGCTATCAGTTTAAGTGTTTGTTTTGCTTTTATTTCTTTGTTATTTTTTACATATAGCACAAGTGAAGGCATACAATATTTACCTTTTGCCTTTTGACTTATTTCATGTAGCTGAATCTCCTCAAGATCCAGTTATGTTCTGACAATTGGCAAGAGTTCATTTATCTTGGTTCCTTTTATACAACTGAGTAGTATTCCACTATGTGTATGTTTGTGTGTAGATATATATATATATATACACATATACATGTATGTATGTCTATATATATATAACCTGTGTTCTTTATCCACTGCATTAATCACCAGACATGTTTCACTCTGCTTTTTAACTATAAATCTTCACTTGTTCTTATTGTATTCAGAGTCAAATCCAATCTCTCACTTCTACTGTGAAATCCCACTATAATAATCTCATTAATACAGTGTGCCTTAGCAGTCTTTAACAATTATCATGAACATTTTTACTTTCATATATTCATCTGAATAAAATGATATAAATTTTTGTTCTATGTGTTAAGTATCTTACCATATATAACACATACCATATATAACATATATAATGAAAAATAAATATGTAATATTTAGTATATATAGTGAAAAACATTATGTGATTTTACCATAAACTCTCAAATATTTAAAATAAGGAAAAATTAGACTTTGAAATGGACCAAAAAAATGGTCTTCAGTGGAAAACCACACATTAGGACTCAGTCTTCCTACTTTTCCAATTTTAATAAATGCATTTCTTGCATTTAATGCGTTAAAAACATTACACTGAGCTTGAGCTTTTTTACAACCCTGTGAATTACAGAAGACTGATAGAATCACAAGTGATTCTTGACTATAGACATACAAAGATGTTTTTGTTTATTTGTTTTTTTTTCTAATGAAAGAACAATTGACTCCCTGCTGCCACCAACAACAACTTTGGGGAAAAGGTGACATTGAATCTACTTGAAAGTCTATTAAAACATTCCCTGTATCTGAATGATATTTTGCAAACTCCTTTGAAACAGATCTTTCTGACTTCCTCAATAATGAATGAGAAAAAAATGTCATTGGCAAATGCTCACTTTTTATTTGTGTTAGAATCAAGATTTCACCTTTTAAAATAGTTATTATTTGATAGGAGTTTTCATTCACCACTTTTATAGATAGAGAAATGAGGTGGCTTAGGAAAGTCAGGTAACTAGCTCACTGTGGCACCATTAAAAATTGAACTCATGAATGGTGAAGTTAAAATACCCTTCTCCACACATTAATATTTTTTTAATGTAAATAAAATCAGTTTGTATACTTCACATTTCATAGAACACTGGATTACATGCAGCATGAAGACCCAACCAACTAATAATTACTACTTATTAGGTAATTAGTGACTAGAAATGCTAATTACATTTCAACATAGTTGCTGTATGGCAATAAAAACAAAGATAATAGCCTAGTGATGCATAAACAAAATAGCATTATGCAAATCATGCTATCAAATATGTCCGTAAATCTTTTCAATTAAAACTTTAAGAACTCTGGAGTATGTCTTTCTTCTCTCCACTGATCCTTGGATTAGCAGAGTCCATTAGCAGATTTTGATTCATTGCATTAATAGTCAAAGAAAGAAAAAAATGACAGAAAAGGGAAAGAGTAGAGTTAGAAGAAGAACAGCAGGCTTCAGCACGTGATATAATAAAAACTGCATATATAAACTTGGGAATTCTGTTTTACAATTCTGTGACACCATGAAGCTTCTTTAATCTAAGTCAGGCCTTACGTATAAAATAGCCATTAAACCACAGAGCATTAAGTTATTAAGATAAAACAATAGAGTGACTATAAACCATCTGGAACATATGTCAATGTTCAATATGTTCCAATCTCCTTTGCACAAACTTATCCCTGTCTCAAATCATTCACAACTCTCAAAACACAGCAAAGTCATGGACAACAAAAAATCAGAATACACTTAAGCATGAACTAATGCCAGAGGGTCTGAATGTCCAAGTGGATTTTGTTTCCAATCTACACATGTAAAATAGGGACTATCAAAATCACATTTACAAGCAATTCATGGCTCACCTTATGAGTACAATTTAAAAATGTTTGTTCACTTTTAAAAGAAATGTAAGGCAAGCAAATGCCATGTGACTCAGAAATTCTAAACTCCATCAAACAGCTCTGAGAGGATGATTCATAGCAGTCACAGTGATGTTCTGGAGGGACACTTTTATGTTATGGCTCTCTCTGTACACAGAGTGACAAGCTTTTTATACAATCTCAAAACCCATTCAAGATGATGCAATGGCCTGAATTTCCACACTCAGCTATGGTTATTCTTATGAAGGAAGAGAATCAGGAGATACCCATGTTCAGTCACATTCCCAACAGATCATAGAAAAACAGCAAAAAAAACTGAAAACATCAATTTTTTATGTTCCTAGTTTCTTGTATCTTCCCCAGTGAGTTCTCCTATTTCTCCTTTCCCCCAACTTTTCTGGAATATTCTACCCTGATGAATTCCTCTCTGAGATAAATAAACATAGACACTAAATATAATAATTTTAAGCTTCCTATGAACAATCAACACTATTTTATAAACTACTCTAAATATAAAATGCAACTATAAAGTGTTAATTAAAAATGTTTTGAATTAATAACAGTACATAAGCTATTAAAAACTTCTATAAGATAAATGGAGTTTTCCATCACATAGAGAGAAAAAGAACTGCCTAAGGAGAAGGCAAAAGGGAAACTAGATCATGAACCACTCCCTAGATTCTTAGCAATCAATGATAACTCAAAAAGTCATCCCAGACAGAGAGATGGCAAACATGAAGCACTTTCTTCAAGCAAAGGTCCAGTTCAGGTTTACTGCAGTTCAACTGAGTTTGGACACCATAGAAGCCACCACTAGACAGTATACAGGCAGGTGCAGATTGCATGAGCAATATCATCTTACAGGGCATTCTTATTCTCACCTAGATAGAATGATGATAAGTCATGCACTCATTGTACCATCAAATACAAAAGCCAAATCTCTGTCCTGGCATCCATTTCCTTAATTATTAAACAATGCAGTGAGTTCACATGGGATCCGTGCTTCATGCAATCCCATTAATTTAGTGAGTGATACCAGCTAAGTATAGGCAAATTATGTAGGTAAAACTTACACATAAATAAAGGAGATGAGAGAAGTACAAAATTTCAAGATGTAGAACTTAATCATACCTACCAAGTACATTGCCACCCTCAATGAACAAAAGGTATGTCAGTGAATAATTCTAGAAAGTATGATCCTTTTTGGCATCTACTGTTTCAAACCCAATTAATTCAATATTAGCTAATATAATGAAAATCAACTCTGACACTCACTATCTGTAGCTAATGTTTACCCCATGAGTTATGTGGTGAGTCCTCTGAAGACTGTCTCTACATTAGATGCCAATCACAAGGTCAAGTGACCCCCAACAAGACCACCCACACCACTAAGTGGCTACAAATTCTGGAACTCTCAAGCCTTCCCTTATATTTGACAGCATGCTAGAATAACTCACAGAACTTGGGAAAGCACTATACTAAAACAATTAGAGCTTGACTACGAAAGATAAACTTAGAGCCAAAAGAAGCAACACAGGGTAAGTCTGGAAACTCCCTAGATACAGAGTTTCAAGTTCTCAACCCATGGAATCAGTCTGTGTTTACCAGTCTTGAGGCAGACTGAAGGGTTCACCAACCACTATCCACTGAGCCTCAAACCAAAATTTTTATTGGGATCCATTATATCCTTGGCCACATGAATGAAATCATCTATAATCCTCATGCCCTCTCTTCCACAGAGTTCAGATTCGCTCAAATTCTGAACCCTCTAATCACATGATTGCTTCGTGACCAGTCTCTTTCCTGTCCGGAGACCACCATGAGTCATCTAATTGCATAGACTAAGTAGTCACCTAAGGGGGCTATAAACAACAAAGATAATCATAACTCATGAGATTGCAAGTATTCATAATCTCCCTCCAGGGAGCAAGTGGCAAAGTTCAGTAAAATTCTTTTTTATATACTATTAGGATACTGCCCATACTATAGTATCAAATGAGTCAAAGAGGAGACCTGAAGGTAGAACAGATGATTAAACAATGCATAACAGAAGCATAAATAACAAATCAGAAATAACTTGCTTATCAGAACCACAGCTCAGTTTTAGTTTTAATTAAAATTGTCAGCTCCCCCATAGATCCTCCTGATTTTAGATAAAAATGGAACTTTGAACCTGAACCTGAACCTAAACCACACTCAGGGGCACCAGCACCAGCATCACATAATCTGCAACATTTGTGACTCTCATTTTCCTAGTAGGGATATATTCTGCAGTATAAAAAATTTCTAATTAGCCAAAAGACTTTCTCTCTAGTTACTAAAAGGCATAAACCAGCCCTGTTTTTCTTATATCAAATTTTAAATAGTTGATATCCTGTAGCAAACACCTCTTAGGGATCAATGTGAAAATAAAATATGCAAGAGAAAAGTGTCAAATCACTGACCTCTCACTGTGCCTCAAGATGGACAGAAAGCCCTTCCAAGCTGTAATTTGTTTCTGGGTTTTTAACACCTCACCTGGGATTGAGTGTTTGGAATGGTTGGTCCAACCTAGTTCCCAGTTCAGTTAGAACAGAGAACTCTGGAGCTGGAATTGGCAAAACTAAAAGCTGAATACCCCAGCTACATCACTCACTAAAAATTTCACTTACCCTCCCTGAACTCCATATTTTCATCTAAAATGAAAATAACGACAATGCCATAATTATACAGTAATGATAAAATGTGATAATGCATGTGGGACTTTAAGGCACAGTAGGAGATAAAGTTGTTAGAACACGCAGAATACTAATTTACTCTGAAGTCATGTTGTTCAGTGCATCTATCTTTGGCTTTTTAGTTTATAGTTTACACACACACACACACACACACACACACACACACACATTGCCACAATGCTCTCTCTTGGCTCTAGTTAAGTACAAACTAATATGTTGAGTAATTAAACCAAAACCTTGGCAAGGTAGGTAAGAATGAATGGCAAAACTGAAAATGTTTCAAAAGTCTGTCAGATGGAATTCCAATCCTGTATCTTGACTTCATTGACAGTTCC
This sequence comes from Uropsilus gracilis, assembly GCA_004024945.1. Lineage (NCBI taxonomy): Eukaryota > Metazoa > Chordata > Mammalia > Eulipotyphla > Talpidae > Uropsilus > Uropsilus gracilis. The sequence goes on along the minus strand of PVHY01003659.1, from coordinate 29,904 downwards.
TTTAGCTAATTTCTTGCAGAAATCAGTGGCTCCAGAGTAAGTTGGGTGCTTTAATTTATATTCTAAAAATGTCCAGTTTGTTCCCCATCCTCCTGATAGCTAAAGTAAAACATCCAGAAATGCACACTGTTTAATGCATCCTTGGAAGATTTCAGTCTAGAATTGGTAGTCATTAGTTTCCAATCAAGACTGTACAGGATCGTCCATCAGTGTGTTTGAATCTTGAACTCATGGTTCCTTCCTTTGATTTCTCCTATAACTTCTGTGTGTTCATGCTAGCCACAAGATACTTCTGAAAATCTTTATTTTCTGTTGTTTTCAAATTATAACCAATACATAATGAATAGGCTTGTTCAAAATATACGTAACTATCTCCAGCTCCTTCCTCTCAGTAGACAGGTTATTTTCATACCACCCCCTCATTCCCACAACTTTAAAGTTACAAGATTTTGTAAATCTTAACTACCTCACCATGAAGTTATTGCTAAAACTTTTTAACCTCTAATAAAAATGCTTCCAAAGATTTGTATTTTAATATTATCTCCATGGCCTCAATGACTGTTGTCTGTGTATCCTTACTCTGAATGTCATGTTGCACATTTCTTCATTTCTCAAATACTGAGTGACTAGCCATGTGCTAGGTATCAAGGGTACAATAACTGGGCAAAAAAAATGAATGTGATACCTGCCTCTATAGAGCATCTTTCTGTTGGTGAAAACAACACAGTTAAAACAATAACACAGTTAAAAAATAAACTGATAAAATAATTAAATGTAAAATAGGTCCTAAAGGGAAAACAGGGCCTGCAATAGAGAATCAGAGAGCAGAAAGGTAGTATTGCATACAGGTCATAGGAAGGATTATATGAGAAGTTTAGGTTAACAATTAAATGATGGAGTTGGGGGTTTGCTGATGATGAGTAGACAAGAAACTATAAGAAAAGAATTGCATATATCAGACTACAAAAGAGGAGAGGAGGATTATTTAAAGGAAAAAGTTTCACCTCACCAGGGCTCAAAATTGAAAGCAGAATGGCAGATAACAAACTGATGAGTAGTTCCCTGAATAAAAAAACTATGTCCAAATGCTATATAAGGGGAGGTAAAGGGAAAAAACATTTCTGTTAGGAGCCGTGACAGGGAAAAAAGAAGGCGAATGAGACAGAAGAGGCTGATAGTGATCAGTGGGGACAGTTCGCAGACCGAGGAACTGGAAGCATGTCCAGGTCCATTTTATTGTGGGTTTGAAAACCCTTTTACACCTTGGCAAAGAATGTTTACAATGAGGTAATGAGGAAGGAAAAAAACCAGAATACCAAGACATGTGACATGTAGGCATGAGGATGGGGATATTTTATCTAAACAGGAAAATTACCTGTGTGTGTAAGGGAGGGTAAACTCCCTTAGCCCTTGTGTCTCTTTGGCGGGATATTACTAAGAGGTTAGGGGGCTGTCATCACAGATAAGAGACTTGCCAGTAACCATCTCTAGTGTGCCAGAGAGGACAGGAAAGATAAAGGTGTTCCTTTATCTAAGGCATATCTCTTGATCTATGTCCAAGCCCCACACATTTCCATGTGAGAGTCCTGCCAGAAAATCTGCATCCTCAAAAATAGTGGGCTTACAGTTTAAGCAAGGAAGTCACAGGAGTGTATTGTGACAAAGTGAGGATGAATAGAATTGACTGATGAGCAGGAGGGAGCTCTGGAGGCATCATGAAAGAGTTTGGATACAAAACATACATTAGATTCAGGCTGGGCAGAGTAGTGCAGGGAAAAGCTTTCACATGATGAGAAATGGTAGGAAAGGCTGGTAAGTCTGATGCTAAGAAAAACAGGGAGCTGAAGCCTGAAGGATTTGTCTCTATAATCTTAGCGATGAGAGAGATGAACCATTACTATATACTTACCTTCATAAATAAGCCCCAGCAATAGCTGACCACAGTACTGTGGACTGCTAACTTCTGGAGGACACATGCAATATGCAGATAGTAGCAAATCCTCGAGGCAGTTCCTGAAAAAGATGATGAGTCTCAAGGTTGATGAGATGGGGAAGGAAGGGGAATGGAGAGATGCAAGAAATGGAAGGGAGTTTATAATCAAAGACTGGTATTTCATCTACTCTCCTTTTATTTCACTAATCATATTTTAAAATTATTCATATAATTTGATAAACATAGATAAGTAAATAGATATCCAAATAGAAAACCTGTTTGATTCCCATGTGAGCCAAAAAAGAAATGAAAAAATACAGGGGGTTGGAAGGATTTACCATCAAAAAACATAATTAACTTAAAGGCTGAAAAATGGTTAATAAACATAGTCTTCTGAATTGTAGACATTCCTATAAATGAACAAACATGCTCATACAACCCCCCTTACTCTGAATAGGGAAAGACAGGGTCAGAAACCATCATGTTTGAGGGAGATGATGAGGCTGCAGTACTGGAAGTTCCCAGCTCCATTAGCATGAAAAATGTTTAACAGCACATACATCATTCAACGGTTAAATTATATCTAGGTCTCCAGAAAAAAAGCATTCTGTTCTTATGCCTCCAACACTTGTTTGAACATATGTTTCGAACATCCAAGTCTCCAGCCCATGGTCAACTCTTTTCATATTTGCAAAATTGAAAAAATGCAAAAAACATGTTCTCATACTTCAATTCTACATATTTGTCAACTGAGGAAAATGCATAAGCCTTTGTATGTAAAGGGTTTACCTAGAGAGCTAATTCATAAAATGTGATGTATATTATCACGTAGCATAACTCTTCAGTTCTGTTCTTTTTTTTCTCTCCATATATATGCCTCACACCACACACACACACACACACACACACACAAACACATACCACACACACACACACACCCTCAGATTATAAAATCACAGTTGTTCTCTCCAGGGAGTCCTACTGAGTTGGGTTACTCTGACTCAGGCTCTAGTCTCAGCCAATATCCCATACCACACAATGTGGGGGGGTCATTCAAGAACTGAGAATGCCCTGAGTGAGGAAACCACTTTTCTGTGTGCTTTCTCGGCAGCACTCATCACCTCTGCCCATTTCCCTTACAATAACATTCTGAAGCAAGACTTTCATAGCAATTACTTGACTTGCAATAGATGGATACTGTTCCTGCCCTGCCCTGTGCCCATAACTGAAACATACCTCCATTGTCTACAGCCATACCACCCTGAACGCACCCCATCTCGTCTGAAACATACCTCCATTACAAGGGACTAAAGCTGTCAGCCTGTGTAACCCACACTAGAGAAGCTTTCCCTGTCATTGAATAAGGCACTCACAGCAGAGAAGATGCCATGGAAGTCAGCTGTTAAGGTTGTAGATTCACCCTCGTTGCTTCAAAGAGGGAGAGAATTTAACCTAGGAGGCTGGCTGTGCAAGGAAAACTGATTGGCATAATGTGGCTTAGTGCAGCAAGTGGGATCAAGATGCACCCCAAAGTACAAGGCTCCAAGAGTGTTTCCTCCAAGCATTTCACGTTGTTCAGACATTAACCAGCTGCTTCCACAGAGGAGTCTGCAACTTCGAATGGGAAAAGTAAGACCACACTAGGCTCATTTCGTTGCAGTGCCTGGTGATGAGCAGGATTCTATCCTCTGAGCCTCCTGTGAGCAAAGGGTAGAGAGAAAGACAGTCCCAGGGTGGTTGAAATGGAAGACCAAAAGCATAACTGCAGAAGTAGGGGCCGCAGCAGGTGCCCCAGCAGCAGGGGGGAGGCTGCTGGGATAAATTCAAAAGCCACAGGCTTGTCACTGAGTAGCCTCAAGATGTGGTTGCATCTTTTCTTTTCTTTTCTTTTTAACTATTATTTATTTTGTTCTTTATATCACAACCTCTCTAAGTGTCTTTTTGGATACCTCCCCCCCTCCTCCCTTTGGTGCCCCCTCCATTCTCTCAAACCCCACTCTTTGTTGTTTACTAATCAGTATTAAGTCCATTAGTCTCTTTCTTTCCTGTGGCAGTGTCCTTTCACTGGGTGAGGGACTGTGTTGTTGGAACCAGGCAAATCTTGCTGGTAAGTTTTCAGTCTTAAGTTTGAACCTTGCTGGTAGGTTTTCAGTCTTAAGTTTGAGTTGGGCAGCCAGTCTGTATTCATTTGTGATCTGTCCATGTTTTCTTGCTGCAGGCCATCTTCTCCAATCCCATCTCCACTGCTTTGCTTCTTTACCTTATGGCTCTGGGGTCAGATTTAGACCCCAGCCCTGACACCCCCAGTATCAGTGAAGAAGTTTCTCTGTGAATACAGGCGTCTGTGAATGGCCTTTGTAGATCATCTCCTCTGCCTCAGTTTGCAGTTTGAGGCAAACTTCAGATCATCTTGGGGTTCAAGTGTTAAAGTCTCTTAGGACAACTAATTGACTCCTGCAGAGGTGCAACACTTCAACCACAATATCAGCTTCAGAGGCAAGGAGGGAAGAAGCAAAAGCAAAACTAATTAACCAGTACTTGTCTTTGCCTACGAGAGAAAGTCAAATGATCTAAAACAATGATACTTTAGGATAATCTGATATTCTGCCACTACCACCATCTAATGGAGAGAGAAAATAATTCCCATTCCAAGAGAAATATTCACATAATGCTACTGAATGGGAAAAAGCTGTATTTTAAGGTACTGTTTCTATTAATCTAAATGAATGAGTATTTATAGAAAAATAAGATTCAGAAAAGTATTGGAAAAAACCCTATAACCCAATCTTTGAGGCAACTACTATTATTTTGTTATTTCTCCCTTCTATTTCATACACATTTTTACATAGTTGATAATATTAAGTATGAAGCATTATATCCTGATTTTTCAATTAATAGATATTTCCCAACTGACTTTATGTTTAAATGATACCTAGTCTACTTGTTATGGGGTATATTTTATCACATAAAAACAAAGCACAATGCAGTGTTCCTTGTAGATGTAAGACCTAGTGATAAATGAAAAACAGTGACAGACTCTTAATAGATTCAAACCAGGAGGCTAAACACAAGAACCAAGCAGAATGGAATGTGGTTCTCAGCCCCAGTGACCCCACCTATCAATGAAGTACTGAGGTTAATTTCAGGGAGCTTCCAGTCTTGTGTTGAGGCTCACATAGACTTGGCTTATTTTTGCAAATCACATAAAGTATCTGCAAATGAATGAAAGATTTAAATCAATTCTCTCTGAAAGGGTCCTTCCTGATTCTACCTAGTAATCTAAAATCTACCTCCTATATCAGATTTCTATGCAGGGGACTGATTCCTGTTAATCTGGAAAGACTTCCTTGTATGCCACCTGTATTTATTGCAGCTTTCAATAAAACCCAGTGATCTAACACATTTATTATACTATCAATTTACTGTAATTGCTTAACCTCTTTCATGAGTCTATAAACTCTTTTGAATGTGGAAATATTTCATATCTCATTTTCTTCAGAATCCAGCAAAGAGCAAAAGACTCAATATATTTTTGAATGATTTCAACTTAATGAATTTAGAGTGAAGCCCATTTTTTCTGAAAAGTTGGTAAAGTAATACTGCAGTTTTATTATTAATAGAGATAATAAATATATCTAAGCCACAATGTTTTAAAATTATACTCATGTAGGCCGGGCACAGTGGCTCATGCCTGTAAGCTTCAGCCTTTGAAGTGGACGGGGCTAGGAATCGTGGTTTGAGTCCTGCCTGGGGCCCATAGCAAGACCTAGTTCCAAAAAAATAGCTGGGGGTGGTGGCGCGCGCCTGTAATCCCAGCTACCTGGGAAGCTGAGGCTGGGGATTGTTTGAGTCTGTGGTACCCCGGGCAACGAGAGCCTGCAGTTCCATGGGCAAAAATAGCAAGACCTAGCCTCAAAAAAAAAAAAATTATATTATACTCATGTATATGCTGCTATAGAAGCCTCAAGTCAATGTTAAAGATCTTACATTTTCACTCCCAGAAATATGCAAAAAATGCTTCAATGGATTTGTGTTTCCAAAAAATAAAAAACCTATTATTTTGTGAGTATGTCAGCAACCTGGGATTGTGATAACAAAAACTAAAAACTGAAAAAAAAAATAGAATTGGTAATTGAGAGACCACAGGAAGATAAATAATCTGGAGCCTAACAAGTTTAAGAAGATTCTCCTTTAAACTGAAAGTGTCAAGGATACTATAAAATTGTTCATCCTCTTTTTTAACCATCAAACATCTATGTCAATAAATCCTAGTCTCTGTTCAAGGGGAACAGTATAGGAAAGTAGAGGACAGTTTAAATGATTTATCCACGATTATAGCAAATCAAAAATGAAGCAATAATCTGTGATTTTACAATCTTCCCTCATATTTGGAACATACTGATATTATTTGATAAGCTTCCTTAATCCTTGCAGGAGAGGGAGTGTGGATGGTAAGGGAACTGCCTCTAAAAATTAATATTAAAGATTCCAATATTATTCTTTGAACCTTTTTTTCTTTATGTTTCTAACTTTATTCCATGCTCTATTCGTTTTCAATTTAATGAAAAACAAAAGTAATGTTATATAAGTCACCATGTATTAAAAATGTACAGTCTATAATATCAGAATGTTGGGAAATTAAAAAAAATAAACTCAATGTGTGAGACATACTTCAAAGCAATATTTCTGTGTCCTCATAGACATCAATTCAATTTAAAACTCACCAAATAAATTCAATTTTTAATTTTGTTCAGTATTGATCCCAAGTAAAGTTAGTTCTGGTTCTTTGGAGGAGAGTTATCTATTACAAGAACACTACTCAGGAAAGCCAAAGAGGCAACTGTAATCAAAGAAATTATTTGTAAATGGCCAAACAACTTTGATAATTTTAAAAGAGATGGACTGACGTGGAGAAAGTACATCTCTATTTGTTTTGCTTTGGGTGTTTGGGTTTTTTTTCCCTCTTAATAACAGTGGTTTCTCTTTAGCCAGACAAGGTGACACTGATTGGGTTGTTTGTTAAAGTCATTCAGGGCTTGGAAAAGTTTTTTCTGGAAATGCACTTTCACTCACTAGCTCTGGACACCTCAAACACTCCTCCCTGTATAGCCTGGTGCTGAGGTAATTCTTTCAAACTACTTACTTTGCTTGGACAGCTTCCTGCTGGGGAGATTATGAAGACTCACAAACTGAGGGAGCAACACTTTCAGAGCTCAATCAGTACACACCTCTCCCTGTGCAGATTGATTGCCCTACAGCAGTCATTACAGTGGAGAGGTATTTGGGCAGGGCAATTGGAAAAAAAGGTGTTGATTACTGATCTGAGAGCCCAGAGTAACCATTCAGACTTGGTGGAAGCACAGAAGGTTATTGCTCTACTGTGATATTCCAAATGGCAGAGAACATAAACCAACATACAGCTCATCCTTTGCTTTGCTATGACCACAGTTGTTTTCATTATTCATGAAGCGAAAGCTAAAAAATGGAGCAATCTGATCATAAACTATTCAAAGTTAAATGTCATTGTCACATATTAAAAAATTAAAAATATTGTATCAACCTTGATGTGGTCATTAAGGTATACTTTAAAGTTTTCATCTCTAGTAATAACCAGGATTGGCAGTAGTGTCTCCCATAACTCTGAAGATAGAATCAGTGATTATTCAAATATATCAACTTTGGGAAAGAAAACCATTTCATTGTGCTTTGTTTAAAAATATGCTTTATTAACTACATATCAAAACATCTATACAGTAATATTTTATGTTATATAAATGACAAAAAAAATCATTTTATTCTCTCCACCTAGATTAAAAATACTACCCAGCATCTGTAAGGATTTCTGTGTATCTGTCTCCAGATTAGCCCCTTTATTCCTCATCACTTAAGGTAAACACCAAGTTAAGCATTTAAGTGTTTTATTCCCTTTCTAATCTTCATAGTTTTACTAAATAACTATGGATTTCTACTAAGGGTACTATTAGTTTTACACTTTATATAATGTAATATTTTTACATGTATTCTATACATCTTTTTTAACAACATTATGATTAAGAGGTTCAACTATGTTAACACTTAAAATAATCATATGATTATGCTGATATATTTATGTATCTTTCAGGGACAGCAATTAAACTATTTTTAGATTTTTGGTTTCGTTTTTGGCTATACTAATCACTTAGAACTTGCTACAGGTTGACATTGCCAGTTAATTTTCAAGGGCATATTTGGAAATAAAATCTGTTAGTCATGAAATATTTCTTTAACTTTAATGAGTAATACCAAATAGTACTTCAAACTGGTTAAAATAATTTATATTCCCAACCACAGTGTACATAATTGTTTACTTTCTGTACATCTTCATCATCAACACTTGATATTGGTAGGCATTTTAACTTTAGCCAATCCAATAAATTCAAATTATTATTTCACTTGAGGTTGATCAAACTTTCAATTATTTTATTTTGTTGTTCACAGTGGTTTATTTTCTTCCAAATGGCTTTTTTTTTTGCCCATATCCTCTCGATACAGTTTATATTTATTTCATAATGCTCATTATATCAGTTTTTTATTCTGGAAAAATATTCTTTCCTACTTTGATATGTCAGTGACAACTCTCCATTTGTGGCTTCTCTTTTTTACTGAATTATAATATTCTAAAGTTTACAGTCAATAAGTTAATCAATCATCTTTTAGGTGATTTATGCATGTTTTGTCTTCTTTAAAAATTTCCTTCTAAATCAAGAAATCATCAATGTACTAGTCTACTTGAGGTTCTACACATATTTTATACAGATAATCAATCCCAGCTCCATTTATTAAACAACCCATTCTTTATCCTTAGATCTTCATGGTCTCACCACCATGAATAAAGCTTTCGCTGAAACAGGTGATGGATTCTTGATTCTGACTTCATGGTTCAATTTGACTTTGTGGGAATGAATATAATAGGATCTAGGTGACTGGAGATTTTAATAGTTTTGATCAATAGTAGGGAAAGATCCTGATGATATTCTTTAAGACTTCACTATTTTAGCCAATCTTAGCCCTTTACTGTTCCATAATTTAGAATGAGGTTTTTAAGTACTATGAAAATTTTTGTGAATTTGATTCAGTTGGAGGGATCTGTAAATCAATATGGGAATAAAAAATAATTTTCCCTCCCAAAACATGTTCTATATCTCCATTTGTTTTATTACATATTACTAGATTTACATGACCTATTTTTCTATATATTTATATAATTTTGGCTAGATTTGTCCTTGGTATCACATTTTTTTGTTCTTATTTCAAAAGATAACTAATTTTAAATTAAATTTCTATTCCTTCCTGCTCTGTGAGATTAACTTTTTACATTTATTTTAGTTATAACTTTTGATAAAATCTCATTCCTTTAATTTTAACCATAACTTTTCATAAAGTCCTTAAATGACATTATTTTTATTCCTTCTCTTCTAATACCTAGTGTCTGTATTATTTCCCTCGACTTCCTTTACTTAGGAAGGAAGGAAATATTGTACTTTAGGACTTTCAGTACAATATTGAGTGCAGATCATAGAAACATTTCAGAGTTTAATTTTAAAGGAAATTACCTCAATATTTCATTATTAAATTTTTTTTTCTTTTTAAGCTCTCTTGGAAATTTCCCCATTCCACATTTTCTAATAACCATTAGTATAATATATTATATATGTTAGAACATGCTTTTCATTTATTGAGAAAGTGTTTTCTCCATTTGTACTTATATAGCAGAAATATACCATTTAATGTTATATCAACCTTCCTGGTTAAATACAACTTGATCAGCATGCATTATCTTTTTTATACACTGCTGAATAAAATTTGCTAATAAATAATCTAGAACTTTTTATTTGATTATTACATTTCTAAAAGTTTTATAAATTCTTTTTCAGTTAAATGCTCGTATTTGTATTTAAGATCAGTAATTTCTTAAATTGAGAGTAACATTAATTAACAATGTTTCATAGGTTCCAAGATTTTTTTTTTGTTACCAAACCCTCTACCAAATGTCCACTGGTCATTCACCACTGACCAACAGACCCCTTCAAACTTTATCTTCCCTTCTGGTGACATAACTGGTCTATTTTTAATCTACTTAATAAGTTCTATGATATCTTCATTAATAGTTTTGTTACACTCTTGTCTTTTAACACATTAAACAAGGTTATTTCCTATTCCATAGCTGCTACATTTGTTTAAAAGAAGAAGAAGAAAACAGGCAAAAAGAAATTGCTTATACTAAATTTTATGTCACTAAACCAAAAGTTAGTATAGTTGCAACTCTCCCAGACACAGAAAATTAAACCAGTTCATCAAGAATTGCCTCATCAGCACTAGTTAGATAATCTGATAGATCTTTACCATTCTCTAAAGCAAAGAACCTATGCAATTAACCAAGCCTCTTACTACTTTGTGTATCGAAGTCTTCCATTTTGTCCAGCTCCTTGGAGGTTTTTTCTATCTGCTAAATCGATGCTGCCCAATTCAGATCAATTATAGCTCAAATAAAAATCACAATTTTCAATGTACCTCAGTCTATCTTTTAACTGCCAGTAGCTGCATTACTTAGCCTGTTTTGTGTCATGTGGTAACTTGAGCCCTTATCTGGCTTTAAGGAAACTTTGTGTTTGTGATCTCCTTTTTAAAATTTGAACAAGATCTTTCATTTTGAGGGGGTTATTAGAGCCTGAAATAAACATGTTCCTTAAAAAAGAATCTTCAGTTCCTGTCAGATACTTAGGAACTTTTCTAATTAAGACTATCCAAAGTGAAATGTTAGGTGGAGATTTTTGTTCCCAGATGAGGAATGTGAAGTTTGGCCTTAAAGTTACCTGGGGGTGGGATTTTGGTTGCAAATTTTCTTATTTATATACCATCAAAGCTGAGAAAAGGGAGTTTTCCTCCTGTTCCCCTCTATGGCTGAACTTTTCCTTTCAGTAAGGATAGAGCTTTTTGGAATCCTGAATGTGAGCAAATCTCCATTTGGCTTTCCCAGCATGTGCATAATAAGCTCACATTCTAACCCCCAAAGACTATACTTTCATGGATCATTTCTATAGTTTGTTACATTCTAACCTACACCCCATCCTTGAAAAATTCTTTTAATGGATCTTTGGGGTTGTATAAATTGGAATTTGCCCCAGGAGAGCCAACTCTTTTGTACATGGCTAACTTTATGGATTTCTGTTTGCTTTCTCTTTTTAGTCTCTGAATATTTTCCTGCTTCCTTGCTGACTCAGTAATGCACTCAATAATGCATTTAAAATACACATGACATTTCTCAGTATCTTCATTTATTTTGAAGTGAAAGGTTTGTTGAGGACAGCTATCCCACTATATTAACAGAAACTGAGAATTATTTTTATTCAAACTGTTCACACTCTCATCTGCTAAGTGATGTCAATCATTGAGTTGGCAACAACAGTCATAAAACAAAAAGTAGAATGTATACTGGGTAAGAATATTTTACTAATTTTTGATGTAAGTATCTGAAGTTCCTATTATGACAGGAGTTATTTTAAAATGAATCATTTTTTCATATACAGTGTATCCAACAATAATACAAAAATGGCATATGTACCAGTTGATTAAGCATGAGAAAGTCTGTGTGAGAACACAGACAATAGTCACATTGGTGCATTCATGCTGAAAGACAGCATGAGTTCATGAAGGACCAGTGAGAATCAAGAGTGACCAGAGGTTTCTTTTGATTAAAAGGTTAATGCTACATGTTAAGCTTGTTCAGATTATTACAGAAGTCAACAGACTACCCCTCAATGTTTCAGAATCATGACCTCTAACCCATCCAAATGCAATGACTGACAGAAAGTCATTACATTTGTGAACCTAATGCCCACTCCCAAAAAAGAAGTGAATCAAATATCCAGCAGAGGCAAAAATTTGGTAAATTTGGAACATTAAGTTGGTGGTATAGATATCTCAAAAGAAGAACTTTCATAAAATTAATGCTTCAAAATAGCTCACTAAAACAAGACATTAACCCATGAGATGGATTCAAACATTTCAGGTTAGTCCACCTAATTTTTTAAGTCGTATTGCCAACATTGCCTACAGACTTCTTTGCTTTTATTTGTTTTTCCGAAATCCTGCTGAGCAGTACGTGCTTTTTCAAAATTAAATGACTTAGCACATTCCATTTCAACTAAATGAGAAAATAGATATATTGTCAAACCTACGTGGCCATATAGTTTTACTTTTTCTTTAGCAAGACCTCTAATCAAATATACTTCATTTATGCTCACTACTTGATCATTTGTATTTTCCTCCTTCAACTTAAACATTTCCTTTCTCATCAATCAATCCTACTCACAATGAGCCGGTGTTTTAAGTCTGTTTTATAGGCTGTTTGCATCATATTTCTCTTTGGAATAGTCTGCCTTGTGATGGCTTAGTGGGGTAAGAATTGTGCAGTGGATGGGTCTCTCAGCTATGTGAATGCAGTCTCCCATCCCAAAAATGGCATCAGTAGTTTAGAAATTCTTCCACAAATTTTAGGAGGAATGCTGAAGAGAGTGTAGAATACAACCACCTTTTAAAATGTCTGCTGATGTTTTGAATACTACGGTCGCCAGAAGCAAGATTGGAATGTGAACCATAAAGAAAAGTACCAAAGACATCTGCTTTTATAACAGGCAAGAAAAGACACTCTTGGATTACATGCACATCAGCCCAGGAACCAAGAACAAGGAAGTCTTCTACATCTTTGGATCAAAACCTGATAGCTGTCTTTCCCCACCAGGAAGTAGGAAAGTGAAAGTGAGAAGAGGAAAAAAAAAACAGAAAAAAGCAAATGAATAGTAGCATTGCCCAAAGTCTCCTTCTAATAGCCTGTGTGATTCTGAACAGGAGGTAGATGACTGAGGATTCCTAGAGTCACAATGCAAACTACCATTCTCTTTCATAGGCAAGCTATGTGTGAAAAGAAAATAAATCCTATTGGTAAAAGAACAAAATAAAAGCATTTTCATTGAATTAATACACACACACAATAAAAAGTTACTCAAACATATAGTTAATTGCTGTTGGTATATTGATCATTATTAAAAACGTTATTTGGGTGATTAGGAAAACAAATGTTCTAAATCTGAAAGTGCTAAATCTCTTAATGTATTACATCAAAAACCAAACAAGACTCCTCTTATCGTACTCTAAGATATTTCAAGAGAAAATTTCCCCCCAATTATTTCTAATTGTCAGTTAGTTCACTGTACAACCAATTAACTTAATTCCCAAGAAGCACTTATCAGAAAGACCAATTCCAAAGGTAACGGTCATCATAGCCAAACAATCCTCACTGCTCCCTTTGCACCACGTTTCTACTAATAGGACAGAATTTTGGGGATTTGCCACATTACAATGAGAACCTGGCAAGATTTAATGAGGATTTTTTTCACAGTAGCCTAAAGTCCAAGATACCACTGGACCTCATACTTATTCTGAGAAGCCAACACTCATTATAACCAGGTGGTGCTCCTTGAAACTGCAATACAAGATTGAGCCTGGATAGCAATCAGTGGACTCAAGTGCCACCTACAGGCTATACTTTAATTCTTTTTTTAGGATTGTATTAAAGGCAGTATATCAGAAGCGTGGTAATACGGATCACCTGAATTCAAACCTTATGTTTGGGCCCTTCTGTGGTTCAACTTCATTTCAAAGACTCATAGTTACTCCACAATGGGCATAGCCTAAAATATAACAGATCAAACTTTTTACATTATTATCAGAGGAAGTGAAATAATCTGTTCTACAGCATTGTCATGAGACTACAGATTTGCATGATAAAAAGATGACAAAAATATGGGGATATTAGGAAAATGGTGTTAATTTTATATCATTCCTTCGTCTTTTAGTCTGCTTAGATTATTAACCTTTGGTAGCTAAATTAAAGCATCTTATTAACTGCATAGGCTATGTCTTCACTGTCGTCAAGGAGGTACTTCAAAGGAATTACAGATAATTTGTCTATATAATTATCACCAATCATCAAATAGTAAGTACCCACTCTAAAATGGACAATGTGATAAAAATGTATCTGGAGATTTGTTTTATAAAGCTTGTGTATCTAACTTAACCACTATTACTTGAGTTACAAATTTTGCTTTCATTCATTGAAATTAAATGATCAAAATTAAACAACTAAACAAATATTTATTAAGCTTTTTCTATATCATGAAACTGACCTAGACATGACACAGGGAATGCAAAGGCCTTGTGCCTACACACCTACAAAGATGAAAGCAGAAAGGTGAGTTTCAGGGCATATATATTTTGAGAATCTAGAAATAGAACTATCAGAAGAATGAAGATTTTAATAAGCCTAGAATAGATAGAGCACTGGAGAATAAGAGTTGAAATGGAATGAAAGGTCTATCAATATGAATGAATTCATGAAGTAAGTGTACATGCCCAAGAAATACTTATGACTAAAACCATGTTTCTTTAGCATCTGTTCTTTGACAGAACTTTTACATATTTTCCTTCATTCTCACAATAGTTGAAAGTTGGCTACTATTGATTTATAGATTTTATCTTATATTTATATTTAATATAGCTATTTTATAAATAAGGATATTGAGATTGAGCAATTTGATCAAAATCACTGAACCAGTAAGTCATAAAATCAGGATTCAAACCCAATACTTTATTATCCCAAAGAGGGAGTTCTGAACCATGATACTTGTAATAAATAAACCATCTGTCTGTAAAGACTGTAGTGTATGGGCTGAGATAAATTTAGGAAGTAAAACAGCCGGCAACAGATGGCACATTCAAATTGGGTTATTCAAGTTGTGTTTGACAGAGAGAATATTTACAAGGGTGTATACAGGATACAATGTAACCACAAGAATAGGGAGTATCCCAGCACTAGTAAATCTATTTCCACTTCTCAGCCTGAAAGGGAAAGTATAGAATGGGAATAATCAGATCCCAGGACAGACTCTTACGAAGAGAGACTCCAACCTGAGGCATGATTTTCAGCAGAATGATGGAATCTGGAGGAATAAATTAATTCCCTGACTCCATTCTCCTATTTCCTATCAGATTTCTCAAAAATGTAGTTTCTGTCAATATTTGAATAAAAGAAACAGATTGAACAAGGGTGGAAAACAGATCCAGAGAAGCAAATGAAAGACAGGAGATACCAGGATTTTCTGTGAGAGTCTAAGTTCAGATGAATTTATTTAGACTTTCTGTTGGGATAAAGTATTAACAGGTTTCTGGAGGGAAAGGAGATGTATCTGAAAGATCTGCTTTAGGAATATTAATTTTCATCTATTAATGCAAGTAGAATAAATAAAAAGATTTTGAAAGTCTTTGCAGAAAGGCCCAGTAGGATAAAGATGAGCCAGAAAGTGAGAAACAATAGCAAAAGAGAAGAAAAGAGGGTTGGTGAGGTGCTCATGACATAGAAAGGAATAAACTTCACGGCAATCACACAATGTGACCCATTGATGAAGAGCTTGCCTTCTGTTTTCTGATTTGTTTTGGGACTTATTTTAATAGCTTCATGCCTTTCACTCCATTATCAAAGCTCCCATAAGTAAGTGTTGCCATTCACTACACAGTAACATAAGGTAAAGGGTTATGACAACAGATGTTAGAAGTGATGACCTTGAGATGTTCAGGGATAGCAGTGAAAGAAATGAAAGCCTATATCATATAGTGAAATCTTAAGATGTGCCATCCACTACACCCAGCAATTTTACATTTTTATCTCCCAAAACACCTGGAAGTAAAGTATTACTACCACTTCACAGAAAAATGCTTGCTGAAGTTCACATAGATAATAATAATTATTGTAAATAAAATTAACAATTATAAGGTACTCTTTTTAAGATTTTAAAATATGCAGATATTAATGAAATCTGAGTCTTTCTTTGTTTTGTTTCATGCTTCAAATTAATAACCCTTATCAAAACATCTTGAGTATCACAAATAATAGGTAACTTCGAAACAAACTTAATGTTTCAAAATGTATTAATTTGAGCCTTACAATACTAGGTAATTGATAGAAACCAAAGAGATACAGCAGATAAAGTGACATTCCCACAGACAGAGCATTGTCAAAGCAACAACAACCTTTGCATTGCATTTGATCCTTCCTTTGGATTCTTACATGGTATGGTCTCTTGATTTAACATACTATAACAACTTGTGAGTTTTATGCACAATAAAATTAAAAAGTGATAAAGTATTCCATACCAATGCTACAGGTAACTGCCTATAAAAACAGGCTAGCCCCTAAGTATTTCCTAAGTACATACCAAAAACAACACACTAATAGTAGAAGTTGAAGTCAAGAGAGAAAATAAAAGATGCACTTCAGGTCTAGGGCTTTTTCCTGGGTACCACATCTTTCTTTGAAGATAACAAAGTGAAGAAGCCACTGAAATGGCAAATAGAAGAACAGGGAAACACCTTGGTTCAAACCAAGTCATCTGAACTGCTATTCAAAGTTCTGCCTATGCTAAGGGTGGCCTTGCTGAGAAATGAATTGACATGAACGATGTCAAAATGGATTATTTAGGATATGTATATTATCTGCTCAAAACCCCGCAGGTATCAGAGAGATTTTTGTTTGTAGAGATAAAAACACCAAAACCTGAAAAATTAAAACTTGCTTAGGAGAATCTAATAGATGTACCTTTAAACTTTTCTATGTATCTTACAAGTGAGTCTGTCATTTGAGAACTATTACTAACAAACAATGGCATTTTTCTTCACATCTGTAAATGATCCACATAATTATTTGAAGAGATATATGATAGAAACACATAAAATAAAGTAAGGTTCTCATCTACCACCTACCTCCATTCTAGCTGCTCAGACACATGGCAAATTATGCACATTTTTTATTTAAATAGTTTGGGATACTCAAAACTGTTAAATAAAACAAGATATTCCTAGTAATCCAACAAAACCTCCAACTATAGCCCAGACAGAAAAAAAAAATGAGCTTATACAATACAAAAATTATATGGCTTAGTAACAAGCAATCATGAAGATCTATTGCCAGGTAGACTAATTAATATTAATTCTCAGCAATTTAAAGTTGATAACTTTGCTTCTGAAAGGTCAAAGCACCCACAAAGAAAGGTAGATTTCATAATACCAGAAAAGGAATGACTCTTTACAGGTTTCACCAGAAATTGCAATCTCAGGCTTATATTCTTGCTATTTCTCAGATAATGTCAGTACAGTGAGTCTATACAGACAGATTCCCAGGCACAGAATACAATCCCAGTCATACCAAAGAATCTAATACCCAAGGTAACATGGACACTGCAATGCTAGCCAATTTCAAAGGAGCTGGTGTGATTAAACAAGGAATCTGTCAAGTGTAACTCAATCTGTATAGATAATAATGACTATGAGGCTGGGCACAGTGGCTCGTGGCTGTAAGCTTCAGCCTATGAAGCAGCCGGGGCTGAAGGGATCGTGGTTCAAGTTCCGCCTGGGACCTGTAGCGAGACCTAATTCCAAAAAAATAGCTGGGCGTGGTGGCACGCACCTGTAATCCCAGCTACCTGGGAAGCTGAGCCTGGGGATTGCTTGAGTCTGTGGTACCCCGGGCAATGAGAGCCTGCAGTTCCACTGGCAAAAGTAGCGAGACTTAGTCTCAAAAAAAAAAAAAAAAAAAAATCATGATTATGAGAGGATTACAAAATTTATGGTTTTAGATTACAATACAAATTACAAATGATATGAGTTAATGGTACTATTTATAAATGGTTGAATAAGTAAATCAGGGAGAACAGACTAATATTCCCTATAGAAAATTCCAAAATCTATATGTAGATAGTATCCAGTGAGGGAAGTAGTTTAACGCCCCTGATCCAGAAGTTAAACTGGCAATCTGCTTACAAATAGGTTATGGAAAGAAAAAAACAGTGACTTTACAATAGAGAAACCTAGCAAAATGTATCCATACTGGGTGATAAAGGTAAATACCACCACTGGTCTCCAGATCATGTATCCCTGACACGAAGTGATGAGAAAAGAGTTTCATCTCAGTGTATTCTTCAAAGACCTAATAGCCGATATCTACTCATGAGTGGAGTGTCCAGATTTGAGAGACAGTTCTATGAGATACCTAGAAGCTCCATCTCAAAACTATCAAGGTTTCTAAAAACAAGATGGAGAAGCTGTTGCAGAACAAATATCCTGAGGACACATGAGACTTAAATATGATGTGATCACCTAGATAGCATTGTGGGCTAGAAAGAACACATCAATGGAAAGACTGATGAAATTCAAATCAGTTCTGGACCTTATTTATTATTAATGTACCAGTTTCAGATTCTTAGTATTGACAAAAGCAGCAGTGCAATGTTAGAAATAAAAATAGGAGAAATTTAATAAGGGGCCATCAACAATCTTTGTGACACTCCATGAGATTTCTATCAATCAACAATTCTTTAAAATAACTTTAAAAAAAAGTTCAAGCTATGCCAAGAATAAAGAGCACTGTAAGTACAAAATTAAGAGTACTTCAATGACAATGATTTCCTTAATAGTTATGGGGATGGTAAAATTTTGCAACTTCTAAAGACATGCGGCAGCACTTGCCCATCTGAGGCTAGATGTATATAATTTTCATAACAGGCAGTCATTTTCTAGAGTAATTGTGCACTAAGAGCCAGGAAAACTGAGACTTCTTGATAATACAGTTACTGGTTGAGCAAATGCTTCCCTCTTATCACTTCTATCAATGAAACAACACAAAATCAGCTTGCTTTTTCAATCAAGGACAATAGTAAACATTAACTTTTTATGCTACAAAATACATTAATAATCATGTTCGCTATCATAACATAGTTTATAGCAACCTTGTCTTAATGGACACTGCAATATCAGGTTGATTCATTTCATTGATGATATGGAGGTATGCAGAGTGCCGATGTAAAATAACTCTAGTTCTCAAATGACAGAGGGTGAGACTAAACAATGTAAAGTTTCAGTGAGTCATATATATAACCCCTTTACTGAGGAATGCCAGGCAAGCCATACTAAAGGGAAAAAACTGAAAGTTGCCACTTCTATGAAGGGGCAAAACTTCTGGTAGACTTGAGTCCATTTTTGAGGCAGAATATAGGGCACATGGAAAAGTTGTTTCAAGTCCTTTTAACGGTGATCTATGAGTCAGTATGACTGGCACACAACTCTCATCTGGCTGCAGTAGCTAGAAGTAACTTCTGTGAAAAAAAAGTAGAGATTCTTAGATAAAGGTCTGTGGGGATCCGTTAAGTAATTGCACTAATCAGCAACACTACAAACTCATTCAATATAACATCCAGAATTAAACTGAAAATTAATTCAGTCACACATACTTTTGGTATGTTGATTCACCCAGAGGCATTGTATCTAAAGTAGTAATAAAATCTACTCACGAAGAAGCCACTTCAGAAAGCTACAACAGGACACTGATTTTTCTCCCATCTTCAAGGAAATTGTTAAAAATGACCTCATATAGATGCATTCAACACTATCCTCACTTGATAATTTGTACGTGGTGAAGGAAAGTATTTTGCTTGGAAATGAGGCACATCTCTTCCAGTCTGATCTAAATATTAAAGTTATTCACAAATGCTAGAACTACAAAAAACTTATCAAATCAATGTTGACTGTAGCTACATTCAGTCATTCAATGAAGTTTTTAGTAGTAATACAGACATCTAGAAAAAATATAAACAAACAGATGTTCCTTCCTGGGAGAATTTGAAAATTGCTAGTAATAGAATGATTAGTAGCTAAAAATACCTTATATGAAAAGGAAACATACAGCCTTGAGTTTTTATCAGAAATTAGACAAATAAATTCATTCTATGGAACTGATAAATTGATGAGAGCCATCTGTCTGAATAACTGAAAATAAGTTCCTGATAACTTGGAAATTTCCAAGACTCACATGGTAGAGGTGCTGTCTCTTATCCCAGAGAGCAGCTTGCCTCCTGGATCTAAAGATGGAAAAACTGAGTACAGCAAATCCAATGTGTTATAGTTAAAAGAAAGTACAGATCCAAAACCAAGCAACAGAGACCTGATTCCAAAAAAGGCAAGCTCCCCAAATCAGAGGAAACCAAAGACAGACATGGAAGCTCAACCACAGTAATAAATATCCAAGCCCAAGCTGCTAAGAGCAATGAAGCAGCACGGGTTAATATTAAGAGTGGGTGCTGAGTAATTGCTAGAACTGTCAGGTGCAGTTCACTCTAGATATCTACTGCTGGTGCTCAAGGGTGAAGTTTTGTTTTACAACAGACCTGAATGTGGGAGATGATCAGAAGATTCCTGCACGTTAACCAAATGGGATTCCTGGTCCCATTTTGTAGAAACCCTGGAAGGCAGGAGCTCTCCAATAGTT
Source organism: Uropsilus gracilis (assembly GCA_004024945.1). Taxonomy (NCBI): domain Eukaryota; kingdom Metazoa; phylum Chordata; class Mammalia; order Eulipotyphla; family Talpidae; genus Uropsilus; species Uropsilus gracilis. The sequence continues at coordinate 9,562 of PVHY01003659.1, read as the reverse complement.
TTCACAAACTGGCACAAGACTGGCATGGAATATAAACATCATCAGAGAAATTGTGTTCTCTGCAGAACAAAAACGAACATTTTATATAGGACATTTGATCTGATAAGAGCATTCAATTAATAGAATGGTTGAAGTCAATTTTTTTTCTTATTCTAAAGAGAAGTGGATACTTAACTTCTAATACATGCTGGTGATATGTAAACACAAGTTGGTCATGGCCCTTTGCTGAAAACCATAATTTCTGGAAGGAATGCATGCTAATTACAGCACTTGTTGAAAATCACCATTTTGACAACTATAATTTTGCCACCACCTTTCAAATCTTAAATTGAAAATCATCTGGTGCAAACATACTTTAGCTAAAATATACTCTGTTGCAGCTGTTGAAATATCTGAGGTAGAATCTCTTTTATGAATAATATTGATTGTTCAGGTAAACAAAATAAATCATATGGGATATCATATGACACAAAATATTCTGCCTAATGATGCAACTGTCCAGTAATATTTTAATTTTTTTAAGATTAACACCTCCCCACATTGTATATGTAATTGGTAATAACAGTTTTGTAGAACGATAATATTTATTCAGGGCAAACTAATATGACAGAAAACGTAATACGCAGTTTACATGCAACTACTGATTTCCCACCCATCCATCCTATCTATCTATCTCCATTTAGCTAGCTAACTATAAGATGAAACTGTAAAATTCTACTTTAAATCCTACTGCTTTAACTAACATTATTTTACAAGCAATCCACTAAGAATGTAAATATACGAATTACAGAAATTGATCTACTTCAGCATTGTAACGTAACCATCCTCATCACCAATTGTAAGGGAAGCATCAGGCTCTCCAATCTGTGTAGATTCTTTATTGGTTCTAGTAGTTATACAGACACATCAGGCAGGGAAGGGTAGGGCCTGGGGGGGGGGATTTTGGCTGAAGGCTGGGATCAGGGAGTCCCCCAGACCCCCAAGAATCTTTACTCTTTCTCTGGGCTGTCCTGGTATTTTCTTGTGCTCGCTCATGCTCTTGCTCTCTCTGGTACTCACATTCTATCTGCTCTCTTCAATCCTTTTAGCCTCTCTCTCCTAGGCCCAGGTGCACACATTTACATATACATTATACCCACTGGGACACACAGTCATGGGGATTGTCCTAGTCATACAGGCTAATAGAGGAAAAACTCTAACTCCCTCACCCTACAAACATAAACTAATAAGCATAGATATTTACTAGTAAAAATTCAGACTATCTGGAATGCTCAAATATACTAAGATTGATGACAGAGTGATAATCACCTTTACTACCTCAGAGTCAGTTCTAAAAGAGAAAGGTTTTTGTAATATCTAAAATTTTACATAATATTAGTAAATAGTTTTGTTGTCTACATCCAAACATACCCAAAAATATAAAATACATTTGGGGAAATGGAGGCATTTCACATTCTTGCGATTAAATAAGGATTCACTTTAATCTTAGCAGAACAATGCACCCCCCCAGATGGTTTTTTAAAAGCCTCCTCCTGTCTCATTCTCCACACTAAAGACAGTTCAGCTGCCAAGAATTACAACTCCCAGCATGCCATGGACCTGACTTCCTTCCTGACTGGCTTGGGGAGGACAATGGGAACTCAGGGCAGAGTTAAGAAGTCATATGGTATCTCTTAAGTATTTTTCAGCCTCTGAGACCCCATATCTTAGATAACTTGACATCTGTCCACTTGTCACTGAGGTTCTACTAATTTCTTAAAATATCTTCCATTGTTTCAGCTTTGATCATTGATATTGCCAATCTTCATATTCAAGGTTTTTTCCTATAAAATATTTCATCTGCTATAATTCCTTGAGAACATTTTATTTTAAATGTTTTAATATTAAATATTAAAATATTCAAGTATTTTTAATTCTAGTTTCTATACTAGACTTGCTTCTTTTAAAATTCTTTGTTCTTATTATATTCATTTTTCCCCTCTAAAGACTTAGAATTTTGAAACTTATTAACATGCTTGTCCATTATTTCCATATTAGCAACAATAATCCTATTAATGGATAAATTCTATTGGTTAGTTTTCTTGGAGGGAATGCACATTTTCCTCTGACAGAATATCTTTTATCCAGCCTTTAAAAATCAAGCAGAAAATTACTAGTAACATCCATCCTCAAATCTCTTAGCACATTCAGTAATTTTTTTTTGTAGGTACCTTTTATTTTATTTATTTTATTTTTTTAAATTTATTTATATAAATTTGCTATTAACTTTATTCATTACATAAGATATTTTAAAATATATTGTTGAAATATTAATTGAATCTGCATACTAAAGATGAAAAAGTTTTTAATAACTTGAAAGAAAGTTAAGTGAATACTGATTTTAAAAATTAGCATTTTTTCTCTAGTTTGTTGTGAATGATCTACCATAAGTATGGATATAAAGAAATTTTTTAATCAGTAATGACAGCTACAGTCTTGCATAATAATTCATTTTGTACCATTCTAATATCATTCAACACTGAAATATTTTGGAAATTTTATTTCCAAACTCCTAATTTTTGACCCTCTCTTTCCCCCCCCCCCCTTTCCCTCCTGTTCATAGTTGTGCGCTTCATTTTGGTGCTTAGCTTGTTTTGACTTTCCTCAAAGCTTTTGTTTATTTTTTTTCATTATATCCCATACATTAGTGAAACCATTTGGTTTCTGTCCTTTTCTTTATGGCTTGTTTCTGCTAATATTTTTAAATTATGGATAAATGTGTGTTACATTTCCAAGGGTCTGAGAGTTTTAAGGTAGTCTTTTAATAATGTTGGAATTTGTCGGGTAGATACTGAAGATACTTGTGGATCAATCTGATCCTTGTAAGACCTATCTTTGAGACTTGCTTGTGCTGCTGAAGAGTAGCTTTCACTCCAGAGACAGTTCTGCACCACTACCAGGACCCTGAGAGTTCTCTGCTGGTGATCCCACTGATCTGAGTCCTACAGCTGGTGCTTGCAGACATGGCTCTGCTCAGGCTGGCCAGAACTAAATCATCAATAAGAACTCTTAGAATTGTTCTCCTTGCAACTCACCATTATCTGTTTGGCAAGCTGGCGCTTCCTTCAATGCATGCACAATTTAATACTCAGTAGTGCCCTGAGAGGATTTTTCAAAGCTATCTTTTTTTTCCTGCTCAGCTCCCTTCCTTTTGGAATTCTACCTCACAACTTCAAGTGGCTAGAACTTCCTTCAACTACAGTCTCAGAAATGTTTCTTCAATTCAATCCTGCAGGCAAGGTCTGTTCTTCCCTCCTCAGTACCCTGATGTCAAAAGTACCTCTAGGCAGAAAGCCAGTGGGGTGGGTTCTTTCTTTGGTTTCATTCTGGGGGATCACATTTTCTCCACTGCTAGTTCTCACTATTTAAAACCCTATTCTATGTGTGTTTCCAGTTTTCCAGTGTTAAAATTGCTTACAAGACATCTGAGTCTTTGTCCTTTAGTTATGACCAGTACCCATATATTATTCTCAAACTAAATAATTTGAGCATAACGTGCTTACTTTCTATTTCCTTAAATCTTACATATCCTTATAATAATTACTTTCCTATAGTAATTGCTAGTTAGCCAGCACATCATGCTTTTATTTAAACTATAGATTTAGCCAATAAGTGTATGTGAAAAATATTTCCTGGGAAGTTACAACAGGAGAATTTTTAAGATAGTGGGGGAATTAGCCTTTGGCTGAAGACCTGTTCAAAGGGAAGGAAATTTGTCACTCACAGGCAGAAAAAAAATGTCCCAGAATGGTAAAGTGCTTCAACAGAATATCAAGAATTCATCAAAGGCAGTGCTGCAGCCCACCTGGTCCCTCAGCAAATATTTGATCTTCATCTCTGAGAGCACTCACTCATCACAATATTTTAGTTCAAGGAAATCACAAGTTCACCATCTAGAGTCTAGTTGTCCAGACTCAAATAATGTCTGCCCAAAACTGTAATCAGACCTAAAACATGCAATGTATGAAATAAGGGGAAAAAACAACAAAAATAGAAATCAAACATTTTCCACATAACCTAAATCAGTAATCACTAATCATATTTCACTATACATATATAAAATAAATTTTACTTTATTCTCTAAATTCAGAATTTCTCAGTAAACTAAGTCTGGGTAGTATGGGGTGTTTTGATGCAGAATTCTTCATATCCACACATCCTGGTCTACTTTCCATTGTTCCCAATCTCATTTACTTGCCACATGGGCTGGACTCTAGGGAAGTTTAATCTAGAAGAGAATTTGGCAACTAACTGCTTGCAGATGTTATTCTGAATAGGAATATGTATAGTTGCTGTAGGCAAGAAGAACAGGGGGAAATTTTCCTGTTTTAAAAACTACCAATAAACAATGATAAGGTTGACATATTTAATTTCTGTTATTCCTTCCAAGTCTGGTATTTCCAATTCTCTGCTTTAGTTCTAATTTAAAAAAAATAAATATTGAAAAAATGCAGCAATATAGAATAACCCCTAACTCATAAACAGTGTGTTTAATAGGTAAGCTAATTTGATACCACATCAGTATATAGCTTTCCAGAAAATAAATTTTAGTCTTGTCTAATTGAAAAATGCATTTAATCCTCAAAGGTTTTGTTCTTCCTGAAATATTCATCTTTAAATTGGGTTATAGGGATCCTTCAAGTACCAATGCTTCACAATCCCAGTTACATATAAAAGCAATATATCAGGTAAATCTGTTTCAAGATTATGGACCTTTTTATAATAAGAAGTGTTTACAATGTGCTGTATTCAGAAACACATAATTAGAGCTGAGATAACATTTCAGAAAGTTAATCTATATGTTACCCTGTGGAAATAGAGAAGACTATTATGGTGAATAATGGTGAAACCAAGCTTTGATAGCTAATAAGTTCATTTACTGTCTCTCACCTTTCCTTTTAATGAATAAAATTAACTCTTTTAAAAATGCAAAAGAAAGCTCAGATAAAGATATCTTTTTTTTAAAATAACTCCTACCCTGTACATGCATTTAGTTCACCAATAAACTCAGTTCCCATATTATTCCCAGTGTAATCTGTTATTAAAGTAAGGTCAAAAATTAGGAGTTTGGAAATAAAATTTCCAAAATATTTCAGTGTTGAATGATATTAGAATGGTACAAAATGAATTATTATGCAAGACTGTAGCTGTCATTACTGATTAAAAAATTTCTTTATATCCATACTTATGGTAGATCATTCACAACAAACTAGAGAAAAAATGCTAATTTTTAAAATCAGTATTCACTTAACTTTCTTTCAAGTTATTAAAAACTTTTTCATCTTTAGTATGCAGATTCAATTAATATTTCAACAATATATTTTAAAATATCTTATGTAATGAATAAAGTTAATAGCAAATTTTTACCCACATCAAGTTACTAGAAATTCTACAAAGAGTTCTACACTGTGAACTCTTTCTTTAAATGATTTTATAGGACTGAGAAATAGCTGTTAGGAGGGACCCATCCCCACACTGCCTTCAATGCAGTCCTGGGGAGCCACCCCCTTCAAACAGATTCCTGAGGGTGAGACCCCGGAAGTCACTGAGAAATAGCTGTTAGTAACCTATGCTAGTGAAAAATAATTTGGAAAGGTTGGTATTTATACAAATTGGTTTTTATAAGTATTTAATTTCTTCACCTAAAACATATATACCTCAAATACTAAAGATAAATATTATATATTAATTTGATGACAAATAGGTTGTTTTATTTCAACATTGTAATACTAGTTTATTCTTAAGTCATATAAATTTCCTTTCTGAACATTTGCAATCAATGTATATGTACCATGAAAAATAGAGAAATCAGAATCTAGAATATATTTAAATAAATGAAGGTTAGCAGAGACTGTCTGAAAGTAATTTCTACCAATACATTTATTTCTTAAATGACCTGGAAACTGGCTGCATATTTCATTTAGCAGTAGCCCTATACCTTTCTCAAAACATTCAGTTCAAGCTCCTGTATCTGATACAAAGTTGTGATACATAAAAGCATAGATATTCCTGGGTAAAACATATTTAACTCAATATTCAAAACAAGAACAACATGAAGGGCACAAAGAAATTAGGGTTATCCCTGATAAGTGCTAGCTATTAGGATTCTAATCAGGAAAACTGAGAAAACTAGAATCCTGGATGAGGAGAAAAGGTCACTTACATTATTATTCAACTCCACTTTTTAATAAAATGTTCATCAGATAGCAAAATTTCCTTTGGCATTTTGAAGAATAGGTCTATTATCAACAACATGTAAATTTTCCTCCTCCCAATGAATATTTTGAAAAGCTTAGTCATTACACTAATGGAAACTACCTTCCAATAATCAGAGAAAAATGGCTTTTGCAATGACAAATTGCTTGAAGTGAAACTAAAGTGTTTGTATAATATTTCTTAAACCTGAAACATATTAAGAAATTTAAACATGTACATCTTCTGATTTTAAATTGTATCTTATGGCTAGAAGGAGAAATTTTTGCATAACATAATGACATTATAAAAATAAGATTACAATGTGAACAATAACACAATCTAAATAGGGTGTAAATATAAGTACAACCTTTCTATAAATGCCAGTTGAGTCACCTAAAATACCTTTCTCATTGATATCACAGAACATATAAAAATTTTCCTCTATGTATATTATTGCTGCAGGTCTTTAATTTAAATCTTTAATTCTCTGATTTAAGGGCTCATAATTAGATTGCATATACTTGTATAATTCAGGATACTGTCCCTATTTAAAGCCTGTTGCCTTAATTACATATGCAAAATATCTTTTGCCATTGTCACATATACGCAAGTTCCAGATAGTTAGTGTGAACACCTGTGGGGATTATTCTGACTAACACACCTACTAGAATTTAAAAGTATGGGTATACAGAAAAGGAGCCTTCCCCCCCCACCCCCCAAAAAGTTTCTTTCCTCTTAAGTTGTTGACCAAATAGGAAAATGCTTAAGAAAGGACTTTGCAAGCTATTCTAGAGAATATCTACTAAGGAACTGTGAGCTAATGAAGAATACAGAGGCTGTGGGATATAGTCAGAGTTCACTAAATTCACTAAAAACTCACCTCCTGCTCCATATTTTCTATACTGTATATTCTACAGTTTTGTTTACACATAGTGTTCTACTTCCTAAATATACAGATCTAAAATTCTTTTCCCTAGACATTGCCTGGTACCTATAAAATTCATATTCAAGCATTATGGCAAAAGAATGATGCCCCTGCTGAAGACAGTCAGATCCTAATCCCCAGAACCTGTCAATATGCTGTGCTACACAGTAAAGGGAACTAAGGTTGACAATGGAACTAAAACTGCTGATCAGCTGACCTTAAGAAAAGGAGTTAATCATGCAAGATAAGTTTAGCTACAATAGAATCAAAAGGATCCACTTCAGAGTGAAAATAACAGGCAGGAAAGTTAGAGTAAGAATGATGCACATCAGAAAACTCAACCAGCCACTGCAGGTCTTGAAGATAGCAGAGGATCATCAGACAAAGAATACGGGAGTCTTAGAAGTTGGAAAAGCAAGAAAACATATTCTCCCTTAGAGCCTCCAGAAAGGAATGCAGCCCTGCTGACACTTTGATTTTAGGCTATTCATACCTACTTTGGACTTCTGACCTCCAAACCAGTGAGCTGATCATTTTAAGACAAAATTTGTCATGATTTGTTAAAGCAGGAATAAGAAATTCATGCAAATATCAAAAACATTCTTCAGAGTTGCTCTCCCTAACAATCCAGGTCAGAAATCCTCTATAATCCTTTCAGAACATGTGAATTGCAGTCACAATTTATTGCTCATTAGCTGCATTCTCCAATAGACCAGATACCTCTACTGCTAAACCTGCTAGACCTGGATGATGGTACTTAAAATATGTCATTGAATGAATGAGCTAATAATGAAATAGGGTATGACAAAACGTTTCTTCTAGCTATCATATGATAGATATTTTCAAAGTTCCCGTAGAGCTTCTAAGAATTGGGGCCAGAGAGAAAGAACTACGAAAGAGCTGTAATCTTTGAGAAAAATCTGTTGTGTTTTGTTTATATACTGTTAACACTTTAAATTGTTGTAAGAATACGTAGAACAGCATCTTTGAAAATCTGAAATATACAGACCAACTATATACAATTGATCTTCCACTTCACACATCCTTTTGTATCTTGTTAAAAGGTGGCATGTGTAAATACCACATTGGCAAAAAACAGTCATGTTATCCTTTAACCAACAGAAAAGTGGCTTTATCTGAGAAGTTAGTGATTGTTGTATTCAATGGCCTATTTCCACATTAAAAGTGAAAAGCAAAGTCCAGGAAGGATGCAGGAATAGATTCAAGAATTAAGTACAGACTGAAGAAATGGTAAGGCTGTTTAAATTATTTAGTTCAACTAGGGTTCATATATTCAATAATGTCAGATATGTGTGCATGTACAATATATATATATATATATATATAATGTATAATCATTATCAAGTAAGATTCTGGTGAACTATATCCAATTTTTAATGAAGAAGCAGTAAAAAGAAAACAACATGCAAGTGATGAAAGGTTACATCAATTTAAAAAAACTGGCATGAGCATGTTGGCATGGGTCTACGTACCATGTGTCTAGAAAACATGGACTCAGTGACAAGATTACCTGTATATGGACAGGCAGCAGGTGATACTGGGACAAGTAATACAAACCTTTCATTATGTCACCTAAGACAAATATGGAGGTGGGATATCTGTGATGATGCCATCAAACACTGCGGCTCTATCTTTCTCTCCTACCATCCTTGAAGAATGCATCTGCCCAGCATAATTGTAAAATTATTGCTGAAGCCCCAAGAATTAGTCCCATGCTCACTGCAAAAATGAGAAGCCAGTTATCAGATACATGCATTCCTCTGTTCAAGAATATGTTTTCCAGCACCCCCAAGAATTTAGCTAATATTGTATTAACATAAAGTGTGCCACAGGCCCACTTCTGGTTGCACTAGAGACTGGAAAATCAGAACGGAAGCTGTGCAAGATTTGTGTGTGGAAGGAAAAAAGGAAAGAGGCTATTGGAAATGAGTTTTGTTTTCTGACCAAGTGTCTGCTGCAAGTAGAACATTTTACCATCAGTTTGAGTAGTTAAAGATCTAAAGCTTCAATTCCTGCACAGTGAAAATATCTCCCTCTGGAGATACTTTTGGGACATTTAAATAAAAATATATGAAAGCATTTAAAATGCTTGGTGACATTTTCACTTCTCAAGAGTTAAATTTCCATATTTTATTTATTTTTTCTCTTGTACTTAAACATTAAAAATTTTTTCACATGTTATTGCAGTCTAAAACCTGAACTAAATGAACCCCAATAGAAAATTATAGCCCAGACTCCTAGGTCTCGAGTAGGTAGAGCTATTAGGTAATCTGGCCTTAGACAAGTCTACTACATTTTTGCTTTTCCATTTCTTCCTCTCAAAAAACTCTCCCAAATCTTTTTTTTTTCTTGATAGATTATCACATTCTTTTTATTTTTATT
>PVHY01003658.1:72322-104797 GCA_004024945.1 Uropsilus gracilis | reverse complement strand
GGGGAATATGGAGGGAGGAGGAAGGGGGATACAGAGGGGGGATATGGAGGGAGGAGGAGGAGGGATCAATTAATTCACAATTGTGACAAATCAATAAAATGAATTTAAAAAAATAAATAAAAAAAATAAAAAAGAAAAAAACAAAACAAAACAAAACAAAAATATTCTGCCAAGGGGATAAAAGAGATAGGATGAAGTAATATTAAAAAGGAAGTGTGATAGGGTTCTGAGATGGACTATGTAAGGAAAAGAATACTGACTGGTTTTGTTCAACAGCTTTTATTGATAAGTACAGTGTGTGTGCATGTGTGTGTGATGAGCCATGTGTGCTTTTCTCTGCAGCAGGGCAGTAAGATGAAGAAAACAAGTAAGATAGAGAGAATGTATTCCAAGCTACCTGAAAGAGTCGAGGAAGGAAACATGGGTTCAGTTCATATGGGGTCAGGCAAGGAAGGCTTCCTGGAGGAGAGGACATGAGCTAAATCTGCTTGACGGAAGAGCATGAAGCATGTGACTATGAAGACAGATGACAGAATTGTGGGAACTTCTAAGAATAGAGGTCACATTCCTGCGGAGAGCAAGAAGACACCGTGGGGAGCCTTGGACAATATACCCCCCAAACCATACACACATGCACATACACACCAAAAAAACTCAATGTTAGAGTGATTTTCTATCCCCAACTGGCAAAGAAACAAACAAAAAACCCCCCCCACAAAATTAAAGAAAGAAAGAATTGTGTTAAAACAGATCCTCTTGTGATCATTTGGAATTCCACATTAACTTTTGCACTTAATCCACACTACATTTGCAACATTGATTGCTATTAAACCTTTGATGCTGGAATGAATCAAAGTGGAAACACAATGAAAGGTCTTCTCTTCTCCTGAGGTAATATAGTTTTAATCCAAATAAAATGAGGCTGGAACTTGGTAACTTGTGACTCTGGAGGAGGCCTGGATACTCTCCAAGCAGCTATGTAGAAGGGCCAGGATGTCAAGTGCTTTGGCGAGTGAGCAGCTCCTTGTAGGGCGTGCCAAATGTCAGGGCCTTGGAAGGTTCAGCTGTGAAGAAGAGCCTTTTTCCCAGGCCATTTGAAGGCATCCAAGATAATGAAGGCCTAGAGGAGCAGAAACAAAAGGAGCCAAGAAGCCAGTCCTTCAGTGGAGACTTCCTTCCTTTCCATACGCCTGCCCTGTGTCCTGCTGCGAGTCTTCCTTCTTGGTTCCAGTTAATCTGAGCTGGGATCCTGTCATTGGCAATCAACAGGATCCTATCTGATATAAGGAGTAAGGGACTCTGATTCTGATGTTTCATTTCACTGCCGTTACTTTTGATCTCAATAAATATCTCTAGTAGCATTAGCTGAAATGTCTACAAGTGATGCCTGTAGTACAGAAACTTAGACTATACAGAAAACAAGAAACACATACTACCTTACCCTTAGAGAGAGCCACTCTTAACACATGGTATCCCCCCTTGGTATTTGTAATCATGTATGTGTGTATGTGTGTGTGTATGAATGTATGTCTGTGTGTATGTGTCTATCTATCTATCTATCTATCTATCTATCTATCTATCTATCTATCTATCTGTCTGTCTGTCTGTCTGTCTGTCTGTCTGTCTGTCTGTCTGTCTGTCTGTCTGTCTGTCTGTCTGTTTATCTACCTACCTATCTATCTATCTATCTATCTATCTATCTATCTATCTATCTATCTATCTATCTATCTATCTATCTATCTATCTATCTATCTATCTATCTATCTATCTATCTATCTATCTATCTATCTATCTATCTATCTATCTATCTATCTATCTATCTATCTATCTATCTATCTGCCCATCTCTTCTCTCTACCTATCTAAATGATAATAACCAACATTTATCTTTTTTATTTTTTTAATTTATTTTGAAGAGACTAGGTCTTGCTATGTTGCCCAGGGGTGTCTCAAACCCCCAGCCTCAGCCTCCTGGATAATGGAATTACAGGTGCGTGCCACCATGCCTGGCTCAATAACCAACTTTTATGCTCTACAAATAGCCTAATTTTCCACAGACTAACTTCATCTCCACAGTAATACTCTAAGGTAGGTATTATTATTATCCCCAATTTATGGATAAGAAAACTGAAGCTCAGCAAAGTTCAGGAAGGTTGAGGAAACAACTTGGGAGAGATTAGGACTTCCATTTGGTGAGTGGTAAGGAGCTAGAATGTGAATCCAGGGGTTCTGACTGCAGAGTCTATGTTCTTAGCCAGCATGCTCTCCTGCCTTTATCTAAAGTCAGAATCACATGTAAAGCTATTCTGCCACTTGAGTCTCCTTCTTAGTGAGGTGTCATGGATTCTTTCCGCACCAAGACACCTATAGCTCCCACAGCGCTTCAGAGCTGCAATGGGATCCCATCACACAAATGCAATGAGCTTCACTAAATAAAGACTTAGACTGATGAGCAGGGTGGTTATTTCCAAATTTTCATTTTGATAAAAATTGCCTTGCTGTTAAAAAATACTTGAAAGAAAACCTTTAAGTTATTCTTGGCAGCCAGATTTTTAGAAGTTACCTGGTGGGCAGCTTTGCAGATACTATGAATTACATGTCTGCGACCAACTAGCCCTCAGGACCACTTCAGCTGTCCCTCCGGGGACTGATGGCCCTCTTAGTTTTCTTTTTGGGTAATTAAAAAATGTTGGGATTAAATTCAGATAAATAAAAGCCACCACTTCAATGGGTGCAATTGAATGGCTTTATTACAGCCACAATACTGCACAAACAAACCTACCCTATTTCAGGAGTGTTTTGTCTCTCTTCCCCCACCTCACCAAACAAGTCCCACACTTACTGATATCACTCCCCATCCCTCTTCTGTCTGGTTTCTAGCAACTTCTGATCAGCTTTCTATCTCTATGGGTTTGCCTTTTCTGGGAATGGATATAAATGGAATCCTAGAGTATAGAAGCGTTTGTGTCTGGTTTCATTCACTTAGCTTGTCAAGATCCATTCATGTTGGAGCATGTATCACTTCTTCACTCCTTGTTGTAGTTAAATAATCCACTTCATGGGAAGTGGATTTGTTAGTCCAAATGGAAACTTGGATGTTTTCTACTTTTTCTTCTTCTTGAAGAATCCCAATAGGAACATCTTTTCAAAAAACTTTTAGAACTATGTAGATGATATGAAGAGAGAAGAGACCTTTTCCTGAGGTGAATGAAACAGAATGATAAAGAACGTGCAGGGGAGAGTTGGCCCAAGGTCAATTTACTTTTGTGAAAGAGAAATAAAGGCAGTAGGAGCCGGGGCGTCTGTGGGATCAGCTCTTTGGCTCCATGTGCTCCTATGCTGCTGGCCAAGGCTTCCAGATGAAAAGATAAAAATAACCTTCTTACAAGCTCTGTTATTAAGGGCAACTTGGATTTGATATAAAAAGACTGGTTGAGGGATGGGATGTATAACGCAGGACTGGGTTGGGGAGGATACTGCCTATGAGGTCTAAAGGAGGGTGTTTCCCCACACCATCCCCATTCTCCAGGGGGGAGAAGGAAGTTGTTTTCCCATGATGGAGAATAACACTGAACATGGCTAAAGGAAATCATGTACAGCACACTACCGAGACTGAGGTACAGTCCTCTCCCCAGCCCCACCATGGGGGCCTTCCCAAGAAGTACCCAGCTTCTTGCCTGTGGATCTCAAGGGAAGGGCGAGGCCCAGAAAGTGTGGGCAGTCAGAGGTGAGGTCAAGAAGAAACTGCATCTCTGATTTCTAGGAGGATAAAAATGAAGTTGACTACTGCAATGGGCTAAGTGCTCTAGACAAAATTGTAATGTTGAAGCCTCTAATTCCCAATGTGATGGTATTTGGGGATGGTCTTTAGAGGTGATTTGGTTTAGATGAGGCCATGGTGGTACTGGTAAGAGGGAAGAGAACCTGGGGTTCAGTTTCTCCACCTATGAAGATACAGCCTTAAGCCAGGCAGCAGCTTTCACCAGGAACTGAATTCCCAGGCACCTTGATCATGGACTTGCCAGGCTCCAGAAAGATGAGAAATGAATGTTTGTTGTGTAAGCCTCCTGTCTACGTTATTCTGTTATGCAACCTGAGGAGACAAGGATGATGGTACAGGCTATTTTAAAAACTGGATTTAATTACAGAAATCATTTCGATGAAAATGAAAGCAAGATGGCACAAAGACTGACCCTCTGGGATGCCATTGTAAGAATGCTCTTTCATGTCCCGACACAGTTGCGTGAGACTCCTCAGACTGGTTCCCCATGTCCCTGAAATGAGACTTCAGACCCAGAGAACAATCTCTTCATCCTCTCCACACCTAGTTTTCCTTCTTTGTGTGCCCAGCCTAGAAACTGGCCCCATCCTTGGCTCCTCCCTCTGCACACCCAGCAGTCATCAGTCACACTTCTTCCTCTTAAATATCTCTGGGCTACAGCTGTTTAGCTCACCCTCCCTACCATCATGAGCCGGTGCCACATGTCCCTACGGGTCTTCTTCCCTGGCTCTTCCTCTGATCTGGGCAACACTGGGAACCCTGAGGCAACCTTAGGAGAAATTCTAGAGTCTTCTTGACTTAAGAGGAATCCAGAGGCTTAGGGATTAACCAACAAAGGATACAAGGGTGGCTATAGATAAAGACTGACCTGCATAATTTGGAGATGGATAATAGAAAAGAGGTTTGTGATACCAGCCTATTCTTATTCAATGATTTGTGTAGGTAATGGATTGGTGCTGATCCTATCAGTCAGCGGCTGACAGTGCTATATTTCAAGATGGAGGAGGGGTGGGAATCAGTCTTACTTAAATGACACAATTGCATCTCTTCTTGTGTGCTGGTTCTTGAGTGGGCTAACTCCTCACCAACCAGTTCGTCAATAGATCAAAAGCCAAGAAATCTGCAGGGAGGTTACTAATTGTGCCCTAGTATTCATTCCCCCCCCCCCCATATTAATAAAGCTGCTGAAGTTTGATTGGGTAGAGTGATATACAGAATAAAGACAACTTTTTAGAACTTTCGTTGCATCTACGTGTATCCATATGATTAAGTTCCAGGCAACTGTATATAAGCCAGAGTAGTTTGTGCAACATTTAGGCAGTATGCTTAAAGGGAAATAACTTTTTTCTCCCCCTCCATTTTCCTCTTTCTGGCCAAATTGCAGATGTGATGGCTGGAACTGGAGCAGCCATTTTGGACAAGGTGGAAGATACATATTGAGGATAGTGGAATGATGAGATTGGAGGAGCATGGCTTTCAATGAATGTAGCATATCAGCTGGACCCCCGTGTTTATGTGAAAGAAATAAACTATTTTGCTCCTGCAGTCTTTTAGATTTTGAATCCAGAATTTGATACTTGATAATGGGATGTTGCAAATAACAACACCTAAAATGTGACATGGGCTTGGTGGAAGTAGGCTGGCAAATGGTACGGAAATGGCTTTTATATATAATGGTTATCTATTTGATGAGACTGTTATCTGCAGTACTTCAGAGGACAAACCACACACTGACTGAGGTTATAGTGAGAGAAAATGGTGGGAGGGTACAAAAGTGTGACTATTCCTCCTTTGCTTTTCACGAAGCCTTATAATAGGGAGATGAACTGTCCTACAGCCAATTTTATGCAGCAGAGATGAGAGAGGATCATGCCTGTGCTCAATACCGGTTAGTCTTCAAGCACAGAAAATACCCATTGATTCTATCCTCCAAACTGCAGCTAGTAAGAGCAGTGATCTTGATGTGTCAGCCTTAGCTGTAGTGAACTCTGGCACAGCGAGTCATTTCCAAACTTTTTCTACAGTATATTCAAACCAGATAGCTCCAAAGATGAGGTTATGGTTTTTCCTTTCTACTAAAAATGTTTGGGTGCCCTTACTTGTGACCATGATTAAGTTCAGATAGAGGCACGAGAACATCAGTCTATACCAGACTTTGTAGCTATGGGTTCTTGATGGAATTCTATGGACAGATACCCCACAAATCTATTCTTCCAGAACCATGAAGTCACACTGCCCTCTCCCCACCCAAAAGTTCCAGGAGTAAGCAGGCTACAAAATTGTGTGGTCTCAAAGACTGCCCTCAACAGTCCTACCTCAGAGGTAGTCAAGGAGGTCAGTGGACAAGGAGTCCTCCCAGAGAACAGGACCGGCCTGCCCAGTGGCTCTCCAGAGGACATCTTCACCAAATTCCTGTGTGGGACTTGGAAACTCCCTGGAACAGTGTTTCCTATTCCTCCTTCTTAGGAATTTCCAATGGCTGCCTGCCGGTATCTACTTCATGACTGTTTGTGGGCTGACCTGGGAGGCGATAACATATCTTGAGTTTGCAGGTCATTAGACCATGAGAAGCCACCCAGGGCTGAAGAGATGGCAAACCACCCAAAAGTGAATCATACCCTAACTTCTTAACAACCTAATAGAGAAGAAGAATGAACTGCCTATGAGGCAAGAAAGTTGAGCAAAGGGGTTGAGGTGAGGTAGTGACCACTAATTGTACCTCTAACCCATTCCTTCATTGTTTCCAAGTAACAGAATCCATGACTTTGAGTTAGGCACATGGCTTCTTGGAATAAAAACTGTTCCCAGATACCCTTGTAGCAGATACAGCTTTATAACTGACTTCTGGTCAATGGGATGTATGGGATGTACGACATCCAGACAACACAACCTAAGGGAAGAGGTTCTGCTTTCCTCCTCTCCTTTCTTCCATTCTGCTGGCTGGAATGAGTGCAGCTATAGCCATTGCCAAAGACATTAACACAGAAGCTGCACCTTAGGTAGAAGCAGAGCAACAAGTCAGAGGGAACCTGGGATCCTGGGGATCATGGACTACCCTGGCCCTGCATGATAGATAGTAAAGAAAACTCTCCTTTGTATAAGCTACTGGTCATAATAGCTAAACCTAACTCTGATCTAGAATTTCCCACACGAAGTCAAGGCAGAGATCATGTTCCTCCCAGAGAATATTTACTTTTAAAAAGGCAAACAAAACAAGAAAACAGCTCTGGAAATTAAGAAATTAGAGTAACAATATCAACACACAACAAAAGTGTGCCTAGCTTGAATGGTTTCATATTTATCAAATTTTTTTTCCAGTAAAGTCACTGACAGAACAGATCAGAAGGAAAAACATTTCAAATTAACAAAAAAAATTGATCAATGAAAATATTTTCAAAACTCTGAGAATTAACACAAATCCTTTGGTTGCTCCAAATAGCCATCAGATTGCACAAGCTGAGGTCATCTCTTGCCATTGTTACAAATCTATTCTCACCTGAGGATGATGGGCAAAAACATTTGTATTCAACAGTGCCAATGTTGCAGAGACCACCTCTTGGAGACAAGTGACAGAAATGTGGAACACCTCTCTAGAATCTACACAGCTGGGGTTTTAGGATTAATTTTGACGCTTTGGAATACAAACTCCAGGACTTGGGTCCCTTTAGCTTGTTTTAGGAATAAAAGAGCTCACAGAGTCTGACACAAGGAAACAGGACCAGGATCAACAAGTCTTTTTATTTTTAACCACACAGAATCTTTTTATGTATGGGTTTTTCACATTATTTTTTCAATCCATAGATAGGCAAAATAACCGCATTGTTGAACACATTGAAACTTTTAAATTTAATCTTTGACCAGAGAAAACCATCCTTAAGGCATACTTAACCAGGAAGCCAGTTTTTCTGCTGACATTCAAATACGTGGGACCAGGTGTCAGAGACCATCCCTTATGGGAACCTTCATTCACCACCATCCGATTGCTCTTCTGCGGCCCCAATAAGCAGCACAGCTCTTGCTAACAACCATCAGGAGTCCATGACTTTCCTCACCATCCTCTTTTATAGAAACCTGAGATTTTATTCTTGGCTATCACCAGAAAATGTGTTGGTGCTTTAGTGGAAATATTGTTGAAAGCAAGACACTGGTCATTCTCATGATTATGGCTTAGATTTCCTTGCGGGTGATGCTCTCGAAGATCCTACTGTCACCAGACAGGTGACATCTGCCATTTGCCTGCTGGCAGTATAGCCATTAGTGGAGAAGCTGGGGAGGAAGAGGGCAATTTGATCTAGGCCTAGACCCAAGTCCTGCCTCTGACAATCTTTCCCCTTGATGCTAACACACTTTACTACCTCTGGAAGATGAGGAGGCCTGCTGCTTTCTCTCAAACAATAAACTCCAAAGCACCAAAAAAGTTCATCAGCAACAAAACAGCAATAGCATCTTCCCTGATCCAAAGGCATATTTAAGGACAAACTGCTGTGATAGGTATAAAGACTACCACCACCACAAGTTTGTGGGACAACCCTCTCTTCTCTGTAACCCCTTCCAAATTCAACTGTACCTTTTTTTTTTCCCCTGGAAATTCAGAACACCAAGTGCAAGTTCTAGAGTGTGACACCAGGAGGGATCTCTCATCTTACACAGCACATTATTTAATTAGCTTCCAAGAGTGCCAGAACGTAGGATGTAAATGCCGTCTCCATTCACACCCAAATTGCCCAGGCAAAATATTTATCCTGGTTTTGATGAAGTTCTTCTCTTATGACTAAAAAAGGCTTATAATTACTTAAGTATATAAGAGGGTGAAGCAGGAACTCTGAGCTACGGAATTTAATTGGTAATATCTAGAGTATAATTTCTGTTACTTTAGAGAATTCTTGTCTTATTCTTCTCTGGTTGTATATGGATTTTGTTTTGGATAGCGTTTGCTGGCTGTGAACTAAATGGCCTGCGAGAAATAGCAGAAAAAGGTTGGCTGTAACCTTCTGTGAGCTATTTAGAAATTTATGTAACAATAAATGGCAGCATTTCTGCAACCCCATTAAAAAACTTAATTAGCTTTAAAAAACCCCACACATTTGACTTTTCAAGTTTTTTCATACAGAGTGATGGTGCATTTTATCAAAAGGCAGTCATTTGCCAAATATCCTGATGACATTTAAATTTATGTCAGCCTTCCCCTCTTTTTTGGTGGCTTGCTGATAAAATTTTCAAAATCCAGACTGAACATAAATACTGATATAGTATGCCTCTGTGTGCTGGGTTCTCTCCAGAAGGAAAGTGATTTTCTCTAATAAGTTAATTTTCCAAGTAACTCATCCATAGCAGTGTCAGTTAGATTCCAGCTGATGAAAATTCACATTAATAACACAATCTTATTCAATTCTCATATTCAGTCTAAAGTTCTCAATATTCTATTTTGGATGATGAAATAGGAGGTAAAAATCCTAAGTGATTAAATCTAGTTATTTTGGATGTGAGCAGGAAAAAAATTTCTACCCTTTGCTCCAAACATTCCCACGACATCCTGCTAGCCTGGCATTATGCTGACAAAATTGGGGTTTTGGTGATCCCATTTCGCAGTGTGGGGTGTTGGCATGTTACTTGGTACTGTATAATACTGCCTTCTGCCCTTGCTGCTGCTGTTTAGCAATAAGATATCAGTGGGGAAAAGATGGAAAGCATGCAAGCAAACTCGCTAGGTCTGGAGCTGAAGAACCTTTAGAAACGTGGCCTCTGGTCATTATCCATCTCACAACCAGGAAATGACTCAATTGGTCCAGAGTTTCTAAACATCAAACTTCACTTACATGCACTATAACATGCAAGCATCCTTTTTCTACAAATCTGTTAAGAAAACTGGCTTAAGCTTCCTCTTCTATACAAAAACCACTATTTAAAAATGCCACATTAAAATTTTATGTGATTTATTTTCCTTAAATAGTAATTTGCTACAATCCTGTCACAAATTAAAAAAAAATTTTTTTAACACAGTAATAACAAAGGCAGAATTCTTCAGGACAATCAAAATCATGGTGTACTTAGAATAAATTAACATCAAATGTGTTTATATTCAGATAGTCTGATCCTCTCCTTTGAAATGAAATGGAGACCATTGTAACTGAGGGTGAATGCACACATTTGTTCTTCTATACAGAGACTCATTCTTTATATAAACTCAACTGTAATTTGAATCAAGTTAGGAATCCTGAGAAACACTCATCCATGGACACACACACGCACACACACACGCACACACACACACACACACACACGGACAACCTCTACAAGTTGGGTTTCCCGTGGTTCAATGACAAGAAGATCTTTTCTCAGAAGGGCCAAAGATTCTGAATATTTAGAGGATATCCCATCTCCCCTCAGGAAAACTGTAATATGTTTCAAGTGTAAGAGCTTGAAGTAGCAGCAATACATGTAGTAGACTCAGTAGTCGATGATTCCAGTCTTGGGTGCTGAGCATACAGCGAGAGGTGCGCAGAGTGAGAAGCACCTGCTTCTAAAGGTAACACACAAGGGTGACAAGACAGCGCCGAGAGCACTGGCCCTCAGTTTCAACTCAAAATTCACCTGAGCCTCCAACACGCATGTGGTCCAGGCACTGGGTGTGAACCTGAAGAGGGGCACTAATGCGGGGAGAAAGCGGGTTTCTTGGACATGATTCTCAGAAATACAAATATTGGAGGTGGCAGTGTGGTGGGACAAAGGAAGGGAGGGCAGAGAAGGTACTGCACATCCCTCAGCCTGAAATCCCACCACTCTGCATTTAGTACATTCATCGGGGTTTCCGTTGCATCGGGGCAGGAGAACGCTTGTAGTTCCAGCTCAACCTGGAAGCGCAGGAAGCTCAGCCCTAGAGTCCTATACACAAATACCAAACATCCAAGCAACCCTAAAGAGCCACACCATCTTGCTTCTGGGAAGTCAACAGCACTGCCGGCAATCCCTCTGAACTGCCCAAGGATGGTTGACAGGAATACGGTGCTATCTAGGGAAGAAGGCATTAGAACAGGCCCCAAGCTGAGATCCCCTTTCGCTCATGTCTCTCTGGAGGAATAACGCGGGCCTGAGTGATGCTATAACTGCATGCGTTACCTACACAGTTCCTATGTACACGATACCTTTCCTAGAGAAATTTAAAGTGCCTGGGTTCAAATATGCTCATTCCTTTCCCACAGATTCCTACAGATTCCTCTTGCTGCTTCCAGAGAGAAGGTCTGTCCTTGAGGAGGATGTCCTTGGGAAGGAGGAATGAACGTCTGAACGTTTTCACAGTTGCCTTAACTGGGATCCAGCATCTGGACTAAACCTTCTTCACAAACACGAAGAATCGCTTCACACACAAACTTGTACTGGCTCTGGAAGAGAAAAGGAAACTGTCAAACCCACCAGCAGCCTATAAGCATGGCGTCATACCACACTGCGGGGCTTTTTCCACATCACTTGTAAGTACGGCAGGTCTGTCCGTAATCACGATGAGAAGCTCTTGAAAGCTGTGACTTAACGTGAAAAGAGGACTGGCTGATACCCGGTCCTGAAAGAAAAGCTATTTTGTTCAACATCATCTGGGATTTTTCCCTCATCAACCTTATAACGAACAGTTGTTGAAAGAAACTTTGAGGATCTGCTGTACTCCCAGTGCTGCCTGCCAGGAAGATGGCAGGAGAGACACGCTTGTGAACTCACTGCTTTATATGATAAGGAGTGAGGGCTACAGTCAGAGAGGGACAGATACATGGGACAGACAGAACACATGGGACAGACACACAGAAGAGGGAGGAACCCCGGTTTGGGGGAGTCAGGCTGGGGGTGCAGGCAGCTGCAGGAAGGCACTCTTACACACCCCTGAGGGCCGGATAGAGACAGGCTGCTCCCAAAAGCACAGCTTGAGGTAGTGGGCCAGTGTTGGGGTAGAGGGCCTTGTGCTGATGTAAGAATCTGGAGTTTTGTCTTGAAAAAGGAGAGTTGTAGCTGAGCATGGTGGCATGTGTCTTTAAGCATAGCCTAGAGAGTAGCTGAGACTAGAAATCGCTTGAGTCCAGGGGTTCGAGACCTGCCTGGGGCAACATAGAGAGACCTAGTCTCAAAAAATAGCTGGGCGTGGTGGCGCACACCTGTAATCCCAGCTACCTGGGAAGCTGAGGATGGGGATCGCTTGAGTCCATGGTACCCCAGGCAACATGAGCCTGCAGTTCCATGGGCAAAAATAGCGAGACCTAGTCTCAAAAAAAAAAAAAGAGAGAGAAAAAGGAGAGCCGTGAAAAGCTGCCTTGCAGGAAATGGCTGCTTATATTAATAAATGCCTAAGAAACTTAATTTAGGGAAGGGTACAGGGTGGAAGCAAGCATCTAGATGGAGCTTCACCCATTAGGATAATTCACTAGGAGGATGTACTTTAAAATTCTAAACCAGCAGTGAGGTCTTACAAAACAGAGAACAGCCTTAAGCTATTTTTCTTTTTGTTGGACTTCCTGGGTACAAATAAATTTAAAACATATAAAAGCAAGAGCTCATAATCATTACAGAAAGTTTAGCCGTTTTGCTGATGTGCTCGTGAGAATACAGAGCTGCTGGAACGTGGAATCTCTACTCCTTTCTAATTCCTCATCCATCCTGGGTTTTGCCTTCAAGGCTCCTCCTCCAGAAAGCCTTCCTTGACTTCCCAAAGTCTGCTTTCCAGGCTCTTCCACTGAGTTCGTAGGCTCTCTGGGGGCTTCTCCTGTTGCTGCAGAGGTTTACAGTTGACTCATCCAGTTCTCCTATGACCTACAGGTTTCAGTCTCTGCACAATTCTATGTTGAATTATATGACTGATGACTATGGGATGGTCCCTTTTGCAAATGGAGAAACTGAAGCTTAGAGATCAGCTATGGGAGAACTGAAAGGTGGTTCAGTCTGTGGGGGTAGCAGATCAGGCACTGTGTACAACACTCTGCTATCTCTCTAGCAATTCTGAGGGAAAGCCAGAAGACTTCCTCTCGAGGATACTCGAAGTGCTGCGTACTCAGGCCTGACACACAGGGAGAGAGTCAGGACGAGAGGGTAGGGCTGTGTGACATGCCCACGGAGTCAAAAGGCCTCCTGGTAACGGGCAGGTGGGGTAGAACCTTTGATTCCTACCAACGCACAACAGTGCAGGACACACCCAGGGCTGTCCTTGCCTGAGTGGCCGGCAGTCATTACCCAGGGAGGCAGGAGAAGTGGGAGCAAGGAAAGGCAGTGGTCAGCAGTTGGTAGGCCTTAGACTCATTCAGCCTCTGAAAAGCTGAGTGATGTTGGGGAGACTTCTGAGCCCCAGTGTCTCGACTTATAAAGCCCCCCCCAGGTAGGGTTGGCACAGGCTGCCTGCTTAGGAACTGTCAAGCACTGTTACTATTTTCATGACAGGATTTCCACTTACTGATGTCTGCACCATCATGGCGCGCTGGTCTCGCATTTTCCGGACAATATCCAGTGGGTAAACGGGCAGGTTTCTCTCAATTAGGCACATAGCTGTTTCCATAGTGACCAACACACCAGTCCGACCTATTCCCGCACTGGAGAAGGGAGAGGAACACAGACTTAGGATCTGTTCAAGCAACATTCCTGTGGCCGCGCCCAGCACCTTCCTCCCCTGACCTTCAAGAATATAAAACACACACTCAGGGTGTGCTCTCAAACTGGCTGAAAACCCTCTCATATATTCTGAGGCCAGGGAATGAAAAACCCATAGGAAAGAAACCCACCTTTATGTGCAAAATCCACTCCCTGCTCCTCCCCCCCTCCCCATCTATCGTGAAGGTCAGCACACTCAAGGACAGAGGGAAAGTAAGACTGAGACGTTCTTCACAATTCTGCGTTACTTCCACAAGTGTAGGCGTCATAAAACCCTGTATCTTTTGAGTAGTGAAGAAATGAACAGTGCTTTGGGAAAGCAGAGACTGTGCTGGGACTCAGGCCAGGGCTGAGTCTGTCCGCTTTCTCCAGGCCTTCTCCAAGGGAATATGGTATTAAGAAACCACCCCTACCCCCACTGCAGACCCCAGCAAGTCACAGTACCTGCAGTGAACCAAGACGGGTTCGTTCTCTACTCGCAGGGACCTCATATGGTTTACAAATTCCAGGAAGTCCGAAGAGTCATCGGGGACACCATGGTCGGGCCACGCCACGTATTGGAGATGTGTCACAGTATGCTCCTCCCCAGTCTGGGGGATGCAGGCGGCCATGGTGAATCAGCGGGGGGTGGGGGGCCCACACACATCCCCATCTGAGTCAGGGCAATCCTGCCTCCTGATGCCCTCTTGGCTCTGCCAAGTCCTACCTGCCCTCTTCCCAACATTCATCCTCTAGGCTCAGCTCAGCCCACTTCCCTCCACCATTTCAGCCCCCTAAGGCTTTTCCCCACTCTGTGGCACCAGCTCCTAGCAACACATAGGTTGGCTTTCTTTCAATAGGTCAAATACGCATTATGTGAAGTTGAGCATTTTAACCACGACTAGTTGTACCGTTCAGTGGCATTTCCCGTGGTCTTGAAGCTGTGCAAATATCACCATCACCCAAGACGTGGGGGCACCTGGACCTTGAGCTTTCCACCTCACCTACTACCTCAGAGAACGTTTCCAGAACCTTTTTGTCTTCTTAAAATGAGACTCTGTACCCAGTAAACACTAACTTTTCTTTCTCCCCTCCCCTACACCTGGAGGTACCATTCTCTTGTCTCAGTGAATTTGGCTACTCCAGGTATTTCGTATAGGTGGAACAACTGCAGACTGCACACTTTTCCTTTTGTGGCTAATCTATTTCGCTTAGTGCCACATTTTCCAGACTCACCAATGCTATAAAGTGGATCAGGGTTTCACTCCTTTCTAAGGTGGGATAACACTGCCTCTTAAGGACGGACCACATGATCTGTCCACTCATTTAGCAGTGGACAGCAGGTTATTTCTACCCGCTGCCCATGCAATCCTGAAATGGCCCCCAGCTGGAAATGCAGAGCAGGCCTCGACCACAGCCTGCCTTGGACCCCTGCAGTCATATAACACCTGCCTCTAACCGGCGGCCTCCCTGGGTCAGCACTCACCTCTGTGTTTGTGACCAGCATTTCCCGGAACACGTAAGCAATGGTGCAGTCCTCAGACTGACACCGGATGTGAAAACTGCCGTGTTCCACAACATCAGGAGGATCAGGCCAGTACTGGTGACACTTGGTCTGCAAGGGAACCACGCAGTGTGAGTTACCCACCATGGCAGGGAGTCACATTCAAAGTTACATGTGGGGAGGAAGGTGGGGTGCTTAGCTAGCGGGCTCTCATTCATGCCAGGTACCCTGAGACCCGCTCAATAATGAACCTTAGGCAAGGTCCACCTGCTCTGTGTTCTCTGAGGGGCAGAGGAACCTCCCTTCTTCTGGAGAGTGCAGCAGAGGTCGGAGTGACAGGGGTCAGGCTATACTCAGGCTATATTCAGCAATGAAGAATCATTGCGGAAATTCAACCATGGGAAGAGCAGCAGAAGCCTTAGATGTGGGAACTGGATGTAGCAGTGGCCGCTCTGCGCCAGTCATACCTGCCCCCAATCCAGCCCACTCCAGTCCCACAGACCTGCTCTCTGCTCTCAACTACCTCCTCCCTTCCTGTTTTATCTCACCCTTCCTTCACTGCCCCCCACCCCGAAACCCTTTTTGCAGTAGAGGCCTCAGGAGAGCTGTTAGGAGCACACACTCAGGAGCACTCCCTGTCTGACTAGGGAGTCAGACAGGAGCTGGCTACAGTCACTTTTTTCTCCGCTTGTTAACTGGATGACTCTGAGCCTGTTACTTCATTCTTGATTTTCACATTCTTCAGTCAAAAACCAGGGACAGGATCTGCTTCCCAGCTGGTGACAGAGGCTAGGGATAATGATGTGCAGAGCTGGGCTCACGGTGGGGGCTCAGGTCAAGGGGGCCATTGGCTGATCAGAGATCCCACGAAAGTCCAGATGAAAGAAATCGCCTACGTGAGTTGAACATCCCTTTGCATTTGAGCAATTTCTCCTAGGTCCCCAAAGGCCTCCCTCCCTTTTTTGATTGAATGAAGCTGATCCCTCTCATATGAAACAGATAAAAACGGGCTCAGTAGGATTAAGCAACTTGCTCAGACTCTCAGGGCTGCTGTGAGACGGGGTATCTCAGGGTTGGCTTCCTGGCAGGCAACCGACCCTACCCCATGTTTTTCACCCCTCCTCTAAACCCTGAAGCCTGATCCGTAGCCACCACAGCACCTGCTTCTGGCTTCAAAGCAACACAGAAGGCCAAGTTCTCCCACCCCTTATAGTTCTAGCCAAATCTGACTCATTCAAAAAGAATTTTTTTTCAAACCTATAGTTGCATCAACTTATGTAATAACATTTGTTTACAGCTGAAGGGGAGTGTACACCAACGGCATGTAATTTGTCTGGAATTGGTGCTTCTATTTTTATTTTCAAATGTCACAGTAAATATTTGAAATTAAGGCATGCAGCTAGGAAGTTGATGTTAAAAATGTACTTGTAAGTCATGACATTTTGGTGAGTGGCCATTTCCTGCCTTGGCTTGGACACGAAGAAGCTGCTGACTATGGAACCCAAGACAGGTGGACATCCAAGGTAAGGCTACCTTCTCTGTGCAGGGGCTGTGATCTTGGCTGCAGTTCCCAAAGTGCCTGTCCATGGCACAGTGTCAGAACAGTGATCTGAAGCAACTGGCATGGGGTAGGCAGAGTCACAGACCTCTGGATGTTCAGAGACCCCAGAAAATCCGACCTGAACAGGACTCTCTCTTTTGCCCTCGATCAACTTTAGATTTGAGGTCTGCATGGCTATGAATGCACTGAGGTACAATGGAAAGAGCAAAAACAGTGTGGAAATCTGGAGTTTCAATCCCGGTTCCTATGTCTCACTAAGCTGGGTGATCCTGGGCACATCACTTCTCTGAGCTTCTATTTCCACACTGATGTTGCTACTGGGTGAGGGTGGGGGGAATGGTGTCAATTCCTGATATCTTTTCTTAAATACAGGATGTACTTTTTATTAAGGTAACTCTGGTTTAAACATTGTGATTCAGAAGTAAAGGATTTTTTTTTTTTTTTTTAATTAGAGACTAGGTCTCACTATTTTTGCCCATGGAACTGCCGCAGGCTCATGTTGCCTGGGATACCATGGACTCAAGTGATCTCCAGCCTCAGCTTCCCAGGTAGCTGGGATTACAGGCGCACGCCACCAAGCCCAGCTATTGTTTTTGGACTATGTCTTACTGTGTTGCCCCGAGCGGGACTCGAACCACGATCCCTAGCCCCAGCCGCTTCATAGGCTGAAGCTTATAGGCACGAGCCACTGTGTCTCGCTGAGAAGTAAAGGATCTTGGGGTGCATGCTAACACTATCTTTTGAACAGCATATGCCAAGCACAAGATGGTACTTCTTGGGGACACCATTTTGTCTTGGCCTCAGAACAACTGCAAGGGACAGGCTTTATGCTGTCTGTGTCCCGTGCATGAACAAGCTGAGCCTCAGGGAGTGAACCAATGTGTGTCTGATCAGACACCTGGAAGACGGGCATATACAGATGCCAAAAATAATTTTCTCCCCCAAAGAAAGGTGTGGAAGAATGACTTCTCCATTGATGTGCTATGTGTCTACCTGCTCTAGTTCCCCTAAGAGGAAGCCCAGGAAGCTGAGGGCAGAAGATGGTAAGGAACATTCCAGGTGAGATTGAAAACAGGGAGAAGTCAGAGTGATGCTCAACAGGGGCAGCTCACAGGCGCAGGTGAGATGGCCCTGGAGGAGGCCTGCAGGCGTGCGTGCAGCAGAGGCAACAGCCTACAGCCAGAGACATGCCTGCAGGGGGTCCCGCTCTGCTAAATGCACAATATGGGAGAAAATGGGGCATGGTGAAAATGTCATCTCTCAGAAAGATAAGGGGCAGAGCTGCCAGGCTGGAGACTGGCTCCTGATGGGGAAGAGCCAGCAGGTGGTGGAGGGGGGAAAAGAGACAGGGATCTCAGCATTAAGAGCTCAGGTCAGCTGAGAGATTGTAACAGGAGCGGGAGGAAACTATGCAAACTGACTTTTAGAAGAATGGGTTTCTAACAATGATAAATAAGAGCAGTAAGTTCCCAGGATCAGAGATGGTGAAGAAAATGCCATGACTCCTGGAGATGGGAATCTCTAAAGCAGGAACCTGTTGGAACCAGCTGGAATGGGCTCAATTAGGAAGGAAGGGCTGAGAAACAAACCCACCGGGTCACAGGGAGGCTGCAGAAGAGCTCAGGTTCAGAGTGGACACCCACAAAAGAGGACAGGGATGTAATCAGGGCAGGGCAGGGCAGACAGGACCTATAAGAGCAGTCGGAGGCCTCTTGGAGGAAAGAAAGGACCTTTTCTGCTTCATTTGAACAAGAGAGAGAAGGGGGTTCCAGCCAGGGCAGATCATCTGTCAGTAACCATGCCTGTAGGA
Organism: Uropsilus gracilis; assembly: GCA_004024945.1. NCBI lineage: Eukaryota > Metazoa > Chordata > Mammalia > Eulipotyphla > Talpidae > Uropsilus > Uropsilus gracilis. Next base: position 86,548 of record PVHY01003658.1, on the reverse strand, counting down.
GCATCTCATTTCTCTGAGAAGAAAGGCCTTACAGTTAGGAAGAGGAGAGCCAGTTCTGAGAGGGAGAGGAAAGGTCACACAGGCACAGAGACAGGGCCCCCTAGGGTGAGCAGATTCAAGGATCAGCTCCAAGAAGTGTGTCATGAATTCAATGACCTTATGAAGTAGCAGAGGGGTACCTCCACGAATAGTTTCTGTGAAATCCTGAAATACTTGGGCCCCCAAAAGTCACAGGATTGACAGGCAAACGCTGCACAGTTTCCAAATGGGGAGACTGGTACATTCTGGAAAGGACAAAGCAATACATTTGATGTCTGTCATTGTAAAATATCCATCAGGGCTGCAAAAGCATGGCATGCTCGGTGGGAGACTAGGAGATGGAGCCTGCATTGATCAGGACAGAATCAGATGGGGAAAAACAATTTCCTTCTGTGTGCCATGGCAAGTCTTAATTTAGGGCTAGGATAACTTTATTTCCTAAACACTTCAACCCTCTATGAGAGTGTGAGTGAGATAGCAGTGCTTGCTTGGAGCTTACCAGGCAAAAATATTTTAGAATTTAATAATACTGGTGGTCTCTCTGTATTTGCATGTCTTCTGTTTATGGCAATGATAATGGGTTTCCAGTTCAGGTAGAGTTTTCAAAGGAAATTTTACTAAGGCAAAGAAAGGTGAATCAGTTTAAAGGAAGAAAATAATAAAGTCATGTAGTTCCTGTAGAAGTTGTTACGGTGGTGCCCAAACTATGACTGCTGGCTGCTAGCTTTATAGTATTTGCTGTGAGCCATTACCCTTCTGAAACGACAATCCACATTCATTCATTCAATTCCCCCACAATCCCGTAAGACTGTGAACCCATTTAAGATTTCCCCTGAGTTCAAAAAGATGTCAGTAACTTAATTTCCAACTCAAAACAAAACTAGGCTATTGCAAAAGATTAAATGTAAAGAAATAATAGAAAATAAAAATAGGCAGGAACAAGACTTCCAGACAGGACAGTAGGTGATACCACAAAACCATTGCCTCGTGATTTCAGTAAAGTATTTGACAATCTCTCATGGTGGCTGGTAAGATGAGGTAGAGAAGCAGCCGGAGTGGGAGTACTAACAACTGTCCTCCAGAGGGTGCCCCGAGGCCTGTGACTCACGGCATTCTAGAAACTTTCTATTGTTTCTTGAGGAGCTTTACATTCTTAAGAGTGGCCACAAGAGCTTCTGAGTGACAAGAGCTCTGAGTAAGAGCAACAGGAATGACAGGAGAGCCTGGGGAGCCTCAGAGAGCCCTCTGATCTGATGACTGGACCCACCCGATGGTGAGCACCAGGTGCAGGAACCACCCCACCATTCCCCACTGCACCACCCATAGCCAACATTTGCTGGACACTTGAAACATGCAGGCTTCTACACGTACCACCTCAGTCCTCACCAAACCTCCACGGTGGGCACTATTTTCATCTCCACTGTATCCATAGCAAAGCTTGGTGTCAGAGGGGCTAAGTAACTCACTCCAACATCTCAGCAGTGTGCTCTATACAGGTTTCTCCACACAAAATGGGGGAGATGACCTGATACCACATTGAGACAAAGACCAGACAGTTTCCGCTGACCGTCCACATAATGGAAAGGAGACCTGCAGCCTTTTGCAACTCTAAGATTATTTTCAGCTACCTGAAAGGGGGTTGCATAGAAGGGAGTGGTAACTTGTATCTCTCAAGTAGTAGAAATAGATGGGATAGGGGTCCTAAAGGATGTGGATTTCAGTTTATTATGAAGTAGAATTATAAATTAGAGCTGAAAAACTATAAGAAGGACCCTGGAACTGTTTCAGCAGAGGTAAGGAGGCATCAGCCTGGGGTTTATGTGTAAAAGCCCTTTGCAAACCACGGGGGCTCTTAGAATTAGCGGTTCCAGGTAAGAGGGTTCATTCCAATCCTGGTATTCAGTGTGGACTGCTTTGGCATTCTGAAGCATATACCCAAGAGGGCTGGGTGGAAGGGGCACACATTACATCTACATCAATTTATATTTGGTTTTGGAATATGCTTCTGAGCAAATGTTTCACAACAAAAACATGGAGGTAGGCACAGAAGTTAGAGAACTCAGGGTAAAAATATGCCTAGAACACTGACTTCTGTTAAATAATCAATGACCCGTTTTGATGAAAATACACATCCAGCCAAGCATAGTCTGGAGTCCATTGCTCTAATTAAAGTCCTTCCCTCTTTTGTATCAGGTTTTGCTTTAACATGGAGAAGCTGTAATTCCTCCTACTTTTCAGCATCACTGAGAACCTACCATCCACACTCCTAGTCTTGGGACTAGCCCTTGTCCTGGTAGTGAAGCAACAGCTGATGCAGGGATTTTGGGCATGTGAGGTGAGGCCAGGGGAACTGCCTCTGGGCTTATTATGATGGGTCTGAGCCGGAGTAGGAGAGGCAGTCTGACTATTCAGCTTGGGGGAAGCTGGAAGAGGGCAGGGGCTGGGAGAGTGCAACCCCTATGGCAGTGTCTATTAGCTCCTGGCAGGTCACAGATCAAGCAGGGGCTGACCTGGAGAACATTGCGCCCTGAGACTCATGTTCTGTGGAGCATATGTGACACAGCACACATTTGAATTGGAAATCAAGCCACTTACCCGCCCTCGTTCTGTGAGAGTTGTCAACATGATGATGAGCGACAGCTTCTGATCCCAGACGACTTGCCAAAACTGTGCACATGTGTGTGGTAAGGGTCCCTGAGCGGCAATGTACTTGTTCACAAGGTTCGCCGCAGAAATGTCCATCTGGCAAGAGAAGAAGGCATTCGAATCTGTTACTGCCACCAGGAGGACAGGCAACAGGACTCTGACCTCTCCTACTTGGCAAGTGATATCACATCAGAAAAATCTACTGACTTACAGCAAATAAGAAAAATCAAAGAAAGTTATTTTAAAAATTCCTTGAGAAATATCTGACAATAACACAAGGCACTTAGATATTTAAGATACATGTGAACGATGCTCCAAAAGACAGGCAGAAGACAGAAATGTGCTTACAAGGTAGAAGAGCTTTGCTCTTGTTGTTCTACCCCAAAGAGAATCAATCCTGCAAGTCTTTCCTCATGCAGGGCGGCAACCAAATCTGTTTTTATTCGAAGCAGGCGTCAGACAGGTTTATACCGTCAATTACTGTCGCATTTTGCTTTCTGTGTGGCTTCCGGTGCCTGTATCACTGAACCGACCAATCTCAATCTGGAATGCTGATGCTTCTGGTATTCCCAGTGTCCCGCTCCCATCCTGCTCTCTTGCCACCTTCCCCTCTGCACTGAGTCCTGTCTATGAAAGAACACTCAGAACCTGCAGCATGTGCTGTGGCACTGTGATCCACTCATTCTCAGGTGGGGAAACACAACAGAGATTCCTGATTGACGGCTGATTGATGCTTCAGCAAATAGCTTGTTGAACCTGGTCTCAGTCCCCAGTTAACTGAAAGAGCCTGGACCCAGCGATCTGGAGTTCCTCCCCCTTTCTGACACTGTTTCAGGACAGCAGGACTCCTGAAGGAGGGTCACGAGCCACAGGTATCTGGAGCATGTGGACTCACCACCCAGAGCCATATAGGTTAGGGTAGTTTTGATATTCTGCTACATTGTGAGAACATAAGGAATCTTTTGATTTCATCATTTAGATCAAGATTTCATCATTTAGATCAAGGCAAACTACAGCCTGAGGGTTAAGTCCTCAACTGCCTCACTGGTCAAGAGTCATTGTTACAGTCGCAGAAACACTCAAGTCATGGCCTCAGTTTTGCCCTTGGCTGGCAAACACCAAAATATTCACTCTCTGGCCCTTTACAGAAAAAGTGTGGCAACCCATGGTTCACATGAAGAAAGTGCAGTTCAGAGCAGGCCGTTAAGTTGCCCAATATGTATTTTTAGCATGAAGATACTTTTCCTATAATAGATGAAAACTTTAACCTTTCTTTTGGGGGTATAGGTACAGTGGAGGTTGTATTTTTTTTCTTAGGCAGGAGGTACACCAGTAACAAAGGGGTGGGGTGGGTACAGAATGTTACAAACATACGACTGGAAAAAAAAATACAGAAATGTCATTAGCTAAGGACAGAAGGCATGTGGAGGATGGAGGCAGAGACAAGGAATCTGAGTTGCTGTCCCACCTCCTGTTAGTTCTGTGACTTTTCAAATGATTTAATGGTTCTGAGCCTGAATACATGGGAAGTCCTGTAAACTGCAACTGCTCTACCTCCCTCCATGGCTGCTGTGGTGCTGAAATGAGGGAGTGAACAGGAAAGCACTTTGTGGAGCGCAAAGCACCCTGCATGTCGTTACCACACTTGTTATAATGATTAATGTGCCCCTTCTTATTATCCAGATTCCTAACTTACGTTCACGTAGCTGGCATTAATATAATCTTCATTTCCCTGCAATAATACCCGGGTGGTGTCATCTGTGGGGGAGAGAAAAATTTACCAATTATTCTGAGCGTTATTTTTATCATAGCAAGTAAACAAGAGTTCAGTTCCCAGCCCCATCTGCAGCTCCCACCTCATTAGCATAAACACTATTCCCCAACTGTTCAGAGTCTGAAATGGCTGCAATAAAGACGGTGGTGTTTACAGACACACTGAAAATCGTTCCAGAATACCAGACAATCTGTTTTAAAAAGGGAAACATTATTTCAGTGTGTGTGGGGGGGGTGGGGGGAGGAGGAGGCAGTCACACCGGATACTCACAAGGCAACACGTCTTTATATCGGTTTTTGTCCAAATTCTGAGGCAGTTTTGCAAACGTGATGGCCAAACCAGGCTTCTTTCTATAGAGTTGCTATATGATAGAGAAGTATAAAAAAACATTGCAAAGAAAACAGCTATGTAGGGAGTGTGAAAGCGTAGTTCAGCAGTAAAGTTTACCAGCCCTAGCACCCAGATCTTAACATTTAAAAGTGTCTCTATTATGTAAGAAAACATTCCCAAGAAGCAGCTCTACAACTGTGTGAGAAACTAAATTCATCAAAAACATTTTTTAAACATGAGGATCTTTGGGGGTAGAAAAAAGTCATAGGAAGGGGTCTGAGTCACACATAATGGAATATAGTTAAGTAAAACCCTGTCTTTGTGACAATTATGTGACAAATTCTGAAAGCAGGTAGAGAAAAAAAGAATTCTGACTCAAAATTAAATGGAGTCTCCTAAATCAGTATCAAAAACATTTCCCTCCAATTCAGCGGAGTGAACCGTATCTGCTTAAGAATGAGAGTTTCATTCATTAGCTCAGAAGTATATTTCCACTGTAAAATCATTTATTCTGATGTATAGTAAGCTTCATTGAGAGGGTTATTTTCTTGTACATGTGCTCACTAGCAAAACATTCAATGAAAGCAATTTTTGTGTGTACGTAATAAGCACGTAGCAGCCACACTGGCACAGAACCTGATGTGATTTTGACAACAGCGCTGTGAGAGGTATTTAGAGTCTCCCTGTTTTGCAAGCAGGAGGCAGAGATGAAACACTCTGCTCCAGATCACAAATGAGAGACTGAACTCAGATCTGACTCCAAGGCTTGTTTTTTTCTTTGGAACCACTTATGGAGGGTGACTAACATGCGAGAATGGTGCGTAATGAAAGGACACAACTTGATGACTTTGAATTTAAGTACATGCCTATGAAACCATTGCCACCATGAAGGACACAGACCCTTCTAGCCCCCACAGATGACTTCTAGATGCCTTCTTGTGCCACTCAGATTTCTTTTATACACAACATTGTCCCCCACATTGAAGCAGAGACCAACATTATCAATTAGTGATTCTTAACAGGAGGTTAAAATGGACACACCCTTTTTTCAGTATGGGAAGTGACTTTCTTTTATTTTACTGGAAATTTGGGGAAATTCATTAAAAATGACCAGTAATTTCATAGCCCTGAGATGACCCTTTGCATATTTCCCTAGCTTATTTTTTTCTGTGCATCTATGTATACAAAGAAACAGGAGCATACAAATCAAAATAAATACTACACTGTATATTTTAAAAAAGAGATTTAAATATATACATTAGCTCTTCCCAAACCCTATTATGTGAAACCCAAGAGTTCTGAGAGAAGTTTAACAGGTATTCTTAAACTAAGAAAAAAGTTTCAAGATCAAAGTAGTCTGGCAAATTGTACAAATCATCTGATGTTCTATGAATCTCTGAGGACAGGTCCTGCAGGGCAAATGCTTATTGAATTGTAATTAGCTAAGTGTTTCTCTGGCTAATTTGGCCAAGGTTCTCACATCTCACAAGAAGTGCTCTGGGAAATACCATCATTTGGAAGCCAGTTTTTTCCTTAGTTTAAGTGTCTAGTTCCCTGTGCCATTAAGTACTCTCTAGACGTGATTTTTAAATGGCTCAATAATCTGTATTTCATAATTTTAATTTTAACTCTGTTTTAAATTGACTGTTCTTAACTTTTGTACTCATATAAATTCCTCAGAACATAATTATTGCATTAAACTTATCTGTAGGACTTTGAGCATATAATCATGTTGCTCTAGGGGTGTATAAAATGTTGAGTTCACCAAATTGTGGCAAACATCACCAACTATAATGTCTCTGCAATTAGAACAGGGAGGATGAACATACTTTCTATAATTTTGCAAATTGTTATTTGTTTTGTAAACTGGCCTTTGTTGGTCTGTTCTCCTCTTATCAGGCCTTTTAAAAATTAAACAACTTGCACAGAACTCACCAGTAGAATATTAGCATAGGGATTTTTTGGTAACACTGATTGCATCATAGCTACACATTTACTAACTGCCTATACTTTCCAATCTCCCTCCAAGTTCAGTTACTGATCATCTTTACAATTTCAGTTAGAAACAAGTAGCCACCGAACAATTTCTTAAATGACTGCAAGACTTAATGGAGTTCATTCTGGAAATAATTTACGAGCGGTTTTGATTTGGTTTTTCTATAAAGGAGGATCTCTGATTCCGTCAAATTTGCCTAAATGATATTTCAGTTCTAACTAAATGCATAGAGGTGAAATGCAATTAAGTGAATACAGTCAGTAAAGCTAACCTGGAGATATGAAAATATACTCTAATAGAAATGCAAATGTAATCAAGTTGAGATGGTCTAGAAAATAGGCATAGCTCTAGCAAAAGCTTTTACTTACAAGTACATAAATGCACCTCAGCACTAGTTCAGTTGATAAGATTGCAAAGTAGTAAAATAAAATTTAAAAAAAGTATATAGTGGTGTTTAAGAATTCTTGGGTGTGTGCATCATGGGATTTAGCTAATAGAAATGTATGAAAGAAACCTATCAGTAGCAAAATGTACTTTATAAGCAGAAAACTGCAAATAGCCTTAGTATTCCCCGAATAGAAGTATTGACTTAAACTGTGGTGTAAGTACAGCACAAAATTATGTACAAGTAATAAAAATATGATAAACTAAAAGTACCGATTTGGACAAAAATCCACTCATCTATTTTTAAGGGAAAAGTACAAGTAGCAAAATATGATACACAGTGGTGACCCTGTCTGTATAAGTGTGCATACACACAATGTCATGAGCAATGGAAAAACATGGAAGAATGCATACTAATTGTCATCTGTCAATCATAACAGAGAGCTAAAAGGGAGGAACCTGTTCATTTTACACTGGCTGCTTCTCAATTACTTGAATTATTGCAATGTGAATGTTCTGTTCAAATGACTGAAGTAAAAAAAAAGAACAACAAAAGATATCTATTTTAAAAATCTAAAAAAAAATCGTAAAAAGCTGAGCAAACAAATCCACGTTCAGATTTTTGGGGGGCCTTGAGTAAGTCTGACCATGCAAGCAGGTTTATGTCTGCCTCAAGAAGGCTGCCTTTGTATCCTGGGTTTGTTGAAATGCTTCTGTTCTATTCATATACTTTGTTTCTGAAAGTGTTAAAAGCCAGTTTTCAAGTTCCACTCATGAACTCTTGTTCAGACCTTGAAACTGCTAGGCAAGCTTGCTATGAAAACACTGTGTAGAGTAATGGGGTGGAGGTGATGTGTTGGAAACATAGGGGTGCCTTTCTGGAAGCATCTGCATGGAGGGGTTGAGTTCTGGACAGCATCTGAGACAAGACATACATATTGGAATTACAAGGACTACATTTTGCCAGATTATTCCTGGGTGGAAGGTGTGGAAGGTAACCACGTGCCCCAGGTACAGAGTCATGTCGTTAAGCTGTAGGATGAGAACAACTGGAGGTTGGAGACAGTGATGGGGATACAGGTCTACAGAAACAGTTAACTTCATGAAAAACAAAATCCCCAGCATCTTATGTGCTAAAATGCTTGTTTTCATCAGAGTGCAGTTCTAAGAACTGGTGACAAGATGAGCTCAGAGGAGTTCCTAACAACTGCACTGAAATGACATCATCCATACATGTTATTCGTTGGCTCAGGCCTCCGAAGAGAAAACAGAACAGAGGGAGCGGGAAGTCTCCAGAGCAGCAGGAGGGGGATGGTGAGAGGACATGGTTTTCAAGTTGAAACATTTCTTCAAAAAAAAAAAAAAAAAGCATCTAATACAAAAGAGATGGCATCAAAAGATGACCCTGATCTCCGGGGCTTTGCACCCAACCAAACATGTAAAATCCCGTCACTCCCTCAGATGAAGACCTCAGACACCCAACTGGCTCGAAGCAGTGGACGCCTGTGAGGCTGGGCTCATGGGAGCCATGAGATGAGCCATGAGGCAAGCTCAGGAAGGATGAAGCTGAGTCTGAATGGATGAGCCCCTGGAGGCAGTCACAGAACACAGCAGAGTGACCCTCAGGGCTGCTCCTTTTCTTGAGACACAGAGGATGATGCCCCTCAGCTGAATACCAGAGAGTATCCAGGTAGCTTGAGACTGACCACAAATGCTGCCAAACCACTCACAGAGCAGTTCACAGCTTAGATCCTGGAGGGGAGGGCTTGAGAAGGAGGGTCTGTGAGGAGCTGGGTAGTGCCTGGCAAGGACCAATTTGGCCACGGCACTAGGCTTTTAACATATGTTCTCATCCTCCCTCTATCTCTCACTAGCTGAAGCAATCGCCTCAGTCTGAGTCTTACTTTCTCAACTGTGAAAGAAAGATGCTAATAATCTTGGCCATATCTATCTTACAGAACTGTTGAGAGATTCAAATAAGATGACATAATGTGAAACACTTGGTAGATTCCAAAGTGCTATAGAAATGCTAATTATTTATTAAGTGTGATTTTATTACAGCGGGGACCAAATGCTTTCTGGAACACATTTGTAATTGTTTACTAAAAGCCTTGGGAGGGAAGAGGGAAATCCCTTAATGAAAAAAAAAAATGCTTTGAAGCAAGTTTTGCTGGGAACCACCTGGAGGGAGGATTCCATCCATGGCCAGCTACCTCATAGCAGGCCCTCTGTGTGGAGCAGACACCTGCTGGCAAGCAGCTCCTCCTTCCCGCTCCTGTCCAAAGCACAGCCCCCAGCAGTCAATCATCCACTGCCTCTTGGCAGGAGAACTAGACAGCCCAGACTCTAGAGTTAGACAGCCCTCCCTGGGTCCTCTACTTAAGATACAGTCACTTCTTGTGTGAGGTTGGGCACAGTATATAGATTCTTGGAGACTCTACTTATAAATAATAGCTCCTTTTTATGGCCCTCTTACCATGTGCCAGACAAAGCATTAAAAACATATCTAACTCAGCCATCCCTAGAGACACCTGGTTAATAAATGGGGAAGTAGAGGCCACAGAGTTTAAGGGATGTGCCTGAGCTCACAAATGGAGTAGAACAGTCAGGATTTAAAGACTATCTGGCTGGGTGCAGCGGTGTGTGCCTTTAATCCCAGCCTAGGAAGGGAGGCTGAGACTAGGAATTGCTTGAGTCCACATGTTCAAGACCCGCCTGGGGCAACCTTGGGAGACCTAGTCTCAAAAAATAGCTGGGCATGGTGGCGTGTGCTTGTAATCCCAGCTACGTGGGAGGTTGAAGCTAGGGATCGCTTGAGTCTGTGGTACCCTGGGCAACATGAGTCTGCGGTTCCCTGGGGGCAACAAGCAAGATCTAGTCTCAAAAAAAAAATATTAAAGACTATTCGACTCCGTGAGGCCACAAAGTCACGCATATCTTCCCTAGCACTAATGGTATGCTGGTCTCACAGCAACCCTCACATGTGAACAGCATCTTGTTGTTTCCAATGGTTAGGGAGTGTTTGAAAAGTAGGCTCTTGAGTGAGTTTTACTGGATCCCAATCTGGCTCGAAGATAACCTCTCTGGGACTCTGATCTTCATCTATATAAAGGTGTTACTGATATATTCATGAGGATTCCTGTGAGAGAACTGAGAGATGAAGCACATGAAGTCCTCAGAGCACATAGTAGGTGCTCATCAAACGGCTCCCTTTATATTAGCTTCCCATCTCTGGTGGCTTCTTTAGTATTCCACTCCTTTAACAGTTCTATGGTTAAAGTATGTACCATAGTCTAGGGTTCCAGGGGGAGGGGTAGTGTGGGAGACCTAGGAGCTGGGACCTAGTGTAACTCACTAGCTCCATCACAGCTCTGCTATTATCTGTTCTGCATTTTGGAATTCTGCAAAGGTGCTATTTAAAAAGAGGGATTTCTACCTTAATACCTAGGAAATGTATAGATGAAGGAAAGAAATTTGTACACTCTAATATTAACCCTAAGCTTTGCGTGTTGTTCACTTCTTACACTACTGTCCAACTATAAGCTTAAAAGACTAAGCTATAAAACTCAGAGTGGGCAATGGTTTGGCAGATCTTCACCCTCTCCTCCTCTGGTCCAGCATAGACACCAAAGTCTTCTGGTGATTGTACTAAGAGAACCAACAGTATAAGAGGACCAACAGTAGACCGTGCAGTAGCTGTGGGCTGAGCCCAACCTAACAAACTTCTCAGGGGACATCCACATACCTGATGTGTGTTACCCTTTAGAAACTCTGTTACAGCACAGGGGGTTGGGGAGTATATCTCTCTCAGGCATTTCTTTTTTAACTTAAAAAGGTTTAGTGAACACTGTTTAAGGAAAATCTGTAAGCGTTTTCCATAGGTACAACATAAAAGAAGAGCCACTTGAATAGAGGGGACTTTGCGGAGCATGAAGTCTAGCCTTGAGCTTTTCCTCACTGAGAGCCCACAGTGCCTCCTTGTGGACAGTTCCCTCAAAGAGCAAAGGTTCTCACAGGGCATCACCTGGAGAGAGCTACTAGGCCTCGATGCTATGCTGCCCAACACAGGTAGGTCTGTTCCCTTAGCTATCCCACTGACATTCTCTGAATCTGGTCTACATTCAGGTTGTGACCTTCCTAAAATACCCTCCCCTCTAGACCTAGTCTCACCTCTCCTCTTTTATCCTACTTCTTATTCCAGAGGACCTCCTGAAAACATCTCACCTCCAGTTCTTATGGAACAAAGATTCTGTGTAATGATTAGCTGTCTCTGGTACTTTCTCCAAAAAAACCAGTTATATCAGCTCCTCAGAGGCAGCCAGAAGTCCTCCTCTTCCTCCCTTCATTGTGTTCCTGGTCCAGTATTTGGCACACTCACTAAATGAATGAATGAATGAATGAACGAACAAATGAATGAATGACTCCGCAGTGCCTTCCATCTTTCATGTCCCCTCTGATATCAAGGAAAAGAATACAACTGATATGTTCTGTAAGTGGCTTTCAGGTTCTCCTTGTTTCAGTTATTTTGCACACAGTTTAAAAATATTGTTTTAGTATTTAAAATGCTATTTTAGTTCTGAACTTTTGAGGATGCAAGATCAGCGAAAATAATCTATATATTGTCTTTTTTTAAAATCTAAAGCCATGTGGTCTCCTGCAGGCCACTGGAAAACAGGACTAATTCTCTTTGTAGGTATTCAGTATGTACTGGGTGATTTTATTATTGCTGCCCTCTTATGCTAATTTTTTTTTTTTTTCTTTGAGACTAGGTCTCGCTATTTTTGCCTGTGGAACCGCAGGCTCTTGTTGCCCAGGGTACCACGGACTCAAGCAATAACCAGCCTCAGTTCTCAGGTAGCTGGGATTACAGGCGCACGCCACCACGCTCAGCTATTTTTTTGGAACTAGGTCTCGCTATGGGCCCCAGGTGGGACTCGAACCACGATCCCTAGTCCCGGCCGCTTCATAGGCTAAAGCTTACAGGCACGAGCCACCGTGCCTGGCCTCTTATGCTAATTTCATTTCTACAAGCTATGCACTTATTTTTTAAATCTATATTATCTGCTAAGGTTGTGAATGAAAAGCTTAAAGTTCCCTATTGATTTCTGAGTTCGCCTCTCACTTGTGAGTTTTTAACTGTTACTCTATATACATTGTTAAAATAAGGCATTTTATTATATTATCATCCTTATAAATTATAAAATGACTTCCTCTCATTCCTACTTTGCGCTCCTTCTTGTTCAGTACTGCTATTCATATTTTCTTGAATCAATTTTGGTCCACATACATTTGTGCTTCTGTGCCTGATTTTCCTTTATATAGTTTCCTGATAAAACAACGCATTGCTGATTTCTGCTTTGAATGGGACCTGAAATTCTTTCTGAATTTATTAGACTGTGTATGTTGTCATTAATCATGATCTGTTTTCTTTCATTGGCCTATTTTATGCTTTCTGAGCTCTTCTGTGATCTACAATTGCATGAACTAGTCGGCTTTCTCCTACCTTTCAGTAAATTTGGAGATAAACAAGTCCTATTTTCACGTGTATAAGCCATCTTAAAACTGTCATAAAAACAAGTCTCCTTTGGTCCTATTTTGTCTTGTAAAAGATCTCAGTGTGTGCTTTGTCAACTGTTTCACTCCTAGAGATGAGCCATCCTTTCTGGGGGAAGAAGATAGGGTCTGACTAGTTTCTATTCATGTTCATGTTTCAGAGAGACTTGGAGAAGCCAGGCACCCTCGTGGGGTGACAATACCTGCTCCAAAGTCCAGAGTCAGGAGAGTCTGGGGCCCTGCTCCTTCATCTCCCCTGGGGCTCACCCCCTACCTTGCACTGCTCAGCATTCTGAGCTTCTGTGCTGGCAGCTAGACATGCTCAGGGTCCCTCCCCCTGGATCTCTGACACATCTCTCCATGACTACAGAGCATTACTAGAATCAGGGGTGAGGTAGAGTTCAGTGATGTGTTGCGGTGCCCCAGCACTTGCTGCCTTCCAGGCTGGCGCTGTTGAGCTGTCAACCTGAGCTCAGGTCACCAGCCTCTCAGGTGATGCAGTAGCAAGTGAGCAGCCCACCTAGACAGGTGGCCCAGGCTCAGGGGTTGGCCTTTGGGGTCCCCTACCTCGAACTGGATCAGCACCGTGCCGCTCTCGAGACCCTTCTTTAGCTGGTCCATGGAACCCTCCAAAGTGTCCCCGCCTTCCGGACACACGGGGAAAAGGGCCTCTGGGAAAAGCTGGTTGAGTTCATCTTCAGATTTGATCTCAGCGAATGAGTGGACGGCTGTGGCAGAGGAGAAAGAGCTCAGGTAGCAGCACTCAGGCTGATGAGTCCCTCAAGAGATTACACTTCTGACACCCAATGCAGATGGCTTCAAACATCTTAATAAATGATTAAGCACATGGGAATCATTTTCACCAAAGATATTACTTCTTGTTGAGTGATTCAATATGTGCTAATTATCCAAAATGACATACTGATCTTTCTGGTTACTTTAAGTGACGGTGTTTAGCACTCAGAGGCATTTGCCGAAGGTAAGAGAACGGGAAAGAACATGATTATGGAATACGTGTCTTCTCCTTTCGCTTTCTCTGACCAGGTCAGAGAAACCCAACCCTTCTCTGACCCTTCTTAGGTCCTGTCCACTTGCTTCCTCTAAACTGGCATTTTCTGAGGCACTGGCTCGCTCCCCGTAACACCATTATCTCAGAGTTCGATCTCGAACCTAAGGTGGTTTTGAGAGGAAGGGTTCCCAAGGAAACATCTCTGGCCCTCACACCCATCAGTACTTTAGTCCTACCTCTTCACTACAGATCCCCCTTCACACTGGACTCAGCCTGGGGTGGGTGGGTGCTATCTACCTGCAGAAGATCTGCCAGGAAGACCCAGACCCCATCAGGGCAGAGCTTCAAGTTTTCTAAGTAGCCAGACAAAATTCTTGGGCCATCAGTCCACCATTTCCGAAGGCACAGAGCAGCAGGCCCTGAGGTATGAAGGCAGCATCCTCAGCTCCTACCTTTCCTCCGGATCACCAGGGCCAGCTCCCGAGTGTGGGACTC